>JACDOX010000004.1:589563-604136 GCA_014549065.1 Cardinalis cardinalis
CTTCCTTCCTTCCTTCCTTCCTTCCTTCCTTCCTTCCTTCCTTCCTTCCTTCCTTCCTTCCTTCCTTCCTTCCTTCCTTCCTTCCTTCCCTCCCTTCCATTATTCTCTTTCTTCCTTACCTTCCTTAATTTTTCCCTCCCTTTCTCTCTTACATTTCTCTCTCTGGCCTTTCTATCTGTATTTCTTCACTGCAATACAGGAGTTAGGTCTCTGTAGGAAATCACCTCCAAGCTCCCACCAGTACCCTCCCAGACAATTAAGATTTGTTCCCCCTCCCCCTCAATCTCTTTTTGTTTTGTTATTGTCAGCTGGTCTCTTGGATTAGGGTTTGCAGCTCTCTCTGGGCTCAGGAGAGCTTGGTAGCTTGGCAGGATTTCTTGCCAGATCAGTGATCCTAATGTGAGTGCCAGAATCCTGCAGTTTGCATAATGCTAATTTGCTTTTCAGCCCAAGTTGCCAACTCACATGCTGCTTAGCACATCCAGTAGCAGAAGGAATGCCATGTGCTCTACTCCTAGCGAGGAGGAGAAGAGTAATTGGATGGATACCCACTACCTGAAATTGAAACTAATCTAACCAACCCTGGGTATAAACCTTAATGCACTGTTGAGCTTCTGGTAAAGGTCATTAGACTGAAACTGTTCGCAGCCAATTAGTTCCTTATTCTCAAAGCTCTGATTTGGAGTTTTCACTGGCACAATAARCTTACAAGTGCTGCTGCAATTACGGCAATATTCATTCACTGAGACCTAGATCTCGTCACCCTTACTCATTGTAAGGGTAGTAGAACTGGACCTTAATGCCTGTGCCGATGAAATGCTGGACATGTCAGGGTGGGGTGATACTGGGAGATAGCACCACACCTAAGGGATGTTGCCAGTCACTGGGCTAAATGCCAGCTGCTTTCAGGTGACTGGGTGTGGGGCTATCTCACTGCATTACCACACACTCAAGTGTCTTACTGCAATACCAGTTCTTTCAAAGCAGAAGAAAGCCAGACCGCCTAGAAAAAAACACCTTAGCCATCACCTTTGCTGTTGTTCTAAGCCGCACACACACTGATGCTARTAGAGCTGCAGCATGACTCTAAAAGGTGGGACCCTTCTGAACAAGTTGTCCASGCTGTCTCTCCAATAAACTTTGGGAAATGAGTAGCTCTCAAGAAAGATTGATCCTTCCTGCATGAGACACCTGTCTGAGGCAGGGTGAGCTGGACTGCCTTGGGAAGGCACGGGGATCTCTCCYTCAGCTGAAGGGCAGGAGGCCCTGTACTGTACTCTTCAGTCAGCTGAAGTCTGTGGAGTTGTACCCCATGCTTAGCGACAGAACCTGAGCCTGGTTTGCGTTCTGACTGATGGCTCAGTCACAGACAGGGACTGTGGCTCACAACTCCTGTGCCAGCCAGTGATGCATCACTGCCAACCCCTCAGGACAGGCAGCAGGCCTGTGAGACGCTCCTCCTGCCATCCCCTGAGCAGCAGGGAGTAGCTGGGAGAAGCCCCTTTGGTTTTCCCTGTTTGCTCAGCAGGAAGGCAAGTGTCCCAGTCCAGCAGGCTGTGCAGACCTGCTCTGGSAGCAGAGCTCACCCACACGTACCCTGTGAGCAGCGCGTCCCTCTCCCTAGAACGGGCAAATGTCCCAACAAAGCCCAGCAAGTGGCACGTGGGAAGGGCTTTGGAGGAGTGCTGACTGCACACTCTCTAATCTAGGAGGTGTGGAGATTGCAGGGGAATTGGGTAAGGAATTTACAATGAAGGCTGTGAAAGAAACTGGCCAAGTGAGACACAATGGCCAAATAATATTTCTTAAATTTCTTGATCTTTCATGCTTGGATTTTGTTGGTTTGGAAAGTGTAGAGGTGAAATTCTCCCAAATGTGTCTTTTTTATTTTGTCCTGTGTGATAYCTTGCATTGTGTTCCTCTCCATTTGAATAAAGCTCCAAATATGTGTAAAAATGGSGACTGGAGCGATTTATTGTCCCTCCATTGAAGCTGTGGCTGTGTACTGAGAAACAGCAAAACATTGCTTGTTAAAGCACTATCTCTACAGAAAGGCCTTATCACTTGGGTTTGGAGGACCACAGGAATATAAAGTATTGTACCATCTGACAGACTAATGAAAGAKAAGAATTCTTAGGACTTTTGAGGCCTGAGAAAAATGTCAAAATCCAGCTCTTTTCTGCTGTGTTAGTGATGTGCACTTGCTGTCTCATGGGGCAGGGCTGTTGACTCAACCTAGAGGTGCAAGTTGGTCTCACTGTTGAGGACATCACTAGAGGAACACTGTCATGGGGAAGCATCCTATCAAAGAAAYCACTGCCATTTTTGCTTGTTTATGGAGTGTGGTAGATGCATATGAAAAATACATTAGATTTTCAGCRTGATATAAACTTAAATAATTCTAGAAGCTGGGGCCCCAAAATTGCTGACATTCATTGGGATGTCTGGATTTATTAGGCATCCTCAGGTAATGCAATAATGCATATGCTTAAGGGATTACATGATAGGGGAGTTACATGACATAAAATAAACCTGCCCAGCAGATAGGTCACAGAGATGAAAAGCTATGCAGAAAGTGTTTTGGAGCTGGAAAATATGGGGTCACTGATAAACTTTTAGAAATCTCTGTGGTTAGTTCTGTTCCTGGTGAGTGAGAGTGAGATTAAGAGGAAAGGAAACCCATTATGAACAGAAAATGATTTCTCAGGATTAACTCTCAAAACAAACAGTCACAGTAAAGCTGCATTTCCTTTCTTCAAGCATGCACACATTTCTTGTCTTTAGAATCTCTGATTGTTCAGCTGAAGAGGGTGGTAATTGCCCACCCCAGTGATTCAGCATTCTGGGAATTTCCCAAAAGTGGTTTGAACTGAGTGATGGTTTCTGCCAGCCTTTTCCAGCTTTAAAATTGTCTTTCTCCCTAAAATGGGCAAATGGCTTTGCTTTCCTAATTGAAAGATAGGAAGGACATTTGACTCATAGTAATGATAAACTGTGACTGTTTGTAAATATGATTTTATCAGACTGCTAACACTGCTACTTTTATTCCCTGTAGAAAATATTGCTTTTGTACCATATTTTACATACCTGTGGCAACTACGTAGGGTACAGTACTAGGTTACAAGGTATTGCATTGTAGCTTTACAGCCAGGAAAACTAATCAGTTTAGCAGAGYCAGAATATAAACACAGGAAAGAACGTAGCTCAGGAATGGAAATTAAAGAAAAGGAGAGGGCCATTGCAGTCAAAAATATCTGTGCATTAATTGTGATTCACTATGTCAGTCAGGCAAAGCACTGCAGTGTTGATCATTCTCTGCTGCCATTGTAAATACTTTCCTTCTTTCTTTGTAGTCTCCCCAAGCTACCTACTACTCCAATAGTTTAATGGTGATTATTTTCCTTTTCTGTTTAGCTATTAAAATTTTCCCTCTTCCATGCTGTGAGTGTGTTAAAACTGAAGCTAGGCAGTGGAAGCTAAAAGAGTCAGTGAAACATTTTTCTTTTTTCCCTTTGATTTCCAGGCTTGCTCGGTCTCATGTGTACACATGTGTATGCATGTGTGTATGGCTGGCCTCTGGTACAAATTAAAGTAGCCACACAGAAGGACAAAAAGGCACTTGGCCAGGGTGAAGGATCTGTCTCCATTGTTTCCTCGGAGTGCTGGATTCAACATCCTTTGACTCATAATATGTAATTAAAAAAAAAAAAATCCTAGCAACTCGAAATTCAAACAATTGTTGCTAGAAACTGAGTGCGCAAGGAAGCAGAGAACGGGCRTCTAATCTGTTGTGATTGCTTTTCAGGATATTATAAACTTTGGTCCTACTGAACCCAACAGGAAAATTCCCAGTGACATCAGTGATGTACAAATGAGTTCATAGCCCTTCCTCAGGGTAGGTTCCCGTACCAATCGGTAGGTGTGAATAAGCAGAGAAATCCTGTTGGAATGAAAAAAAAAATTTCTTTTCGAAGATTATCATCAGCATGAGCAATCTCAGTAAAGTTTCTAATGACTGTTGTTAAAAGCTGAGTTTTATTAAGTTTCCTGTAAAACAATGTGCTTTGGGGGGAGAAAGGGGGGGGAAAGCAGGGGGGTAATTGTCATTCCAGTGAATCAGCTCCTCTGGGAATTTCCAAAAGGTGCGGTTAGCTCAGAAGACTGTGGTGTTTGCCACATTTTTCCTTCCTAAGGCTAATCATTGTAATTCAAATTAATTTGCAACCATTTAGTTTTGAATCTAGAGTTAATATGCTTGATTAAGCCCTATTATTAATAAATTCACCAAAGGCACAGACAATGGCAACAACTATAGAAAAAGACTAGGTATTAAGTAGAATAAATTAATTACAAATTCTGAAACTTGTCAGACAGTTCAACASTCCAAATTTATTCAGTAAGGAAATGAGACTATCCAGATTATGAGTCGAAGGTGAAGACAGCTTATCTGCAATGTGAGGGTGTCACCAGGCAGAGGGAGAACACAGAAAAGTGACTGACCAGTTGAGGTCCCACAGTGAGCACCACTCAGGAAAGGAAAATTTAAGGAGATAGTTGCATGGAAGACATGCAAAGAGCAAACCCAAATACCCAGAGATTGCAGAGATTGTCTACCTCCCAAGCAGAAAAGATTCATATAGAAAATGGCAGTATTATTCTTTCTACTGTGAAGGCCTAACTTTTAAGAAAGAAATTCTCTTCAGAATTGTAGCAAGAGCAATGTTTTAACTATTACCCATATATATTTGACTAAGACAGTACTATTGTTTGTGTCCAAGAAACATGGCCAATTCTTCCCAGCTGTATTATTGTGTTATAATAATTTTCCATTACAGAGGTGACTGTTGCTCCAAGCCAGAGCATGTAAATTAGCCAAGATTTGGCTCTCCAGGCTTTGCCATGCACAAYGCTAAGCACCTCATGCATGATGCTGACGTCTCTCCATACTTACAGACTTCCCTGGGAGTTGAAGGCACTCAATTCTGCCTGGGAGGAAGAGATCTGTGTGTGGCAGAAAATGTTAGCATATTAGGAAAGTAAATGGGGATGATTTAATGATGAGACTACTGCTTCTCATGCTGACCATCACTGTTTCATTGTTTCCTTGTGCTGCCCATCAGTCAGCATCTATCTTGTGCCCCATGGTGAGAGCACACTGGAGGCTCTCTGGGGCAAGCCCTGGCCCTTGGAGTGGTGGCTGTGTGGAGCAATATCCAGGTGCCCAATCCCAGCAGCCACGAGCTCCTGCAGTCACGCAATGGCTGCTTCCTTCCTTCATGTGATTGCTCAGCCTGTTTACATCTGTCAAGCCTTTTATAAAAGCTGCACTGCTAGTAAGGGCTGTTGGTTTTTTTTTTAATTGTTTTGAAGGCTCTTTTTAGTTAAAAAGTGTTTGCCACCACAGTTAAGACATGGACTGGATTAAAGTTCAAAACCAGCTCACGTCAGCAAGTGGATGGAAATTGTTACCATCTGACAGCTGGTGGCCTGGAAGGAAAATGTAAAAGTCACTGCATAAAGGATTGGTTCAGGGCAGTGCCACAAGAAGTGACATGACTTTGTTTTATATCCTAGGAGTACAGCCCTCTGTTCTGCCTGAGCTCTGCTCAAAGGAGTGGGCATAGAGATTAGTGAAACTTGCTACACCTCTCTGACTGCAAGTGCCAGGTCCCACTGCCTATTAAACTTGTGCAGGAGAAGCTGTGGTTTGTGTCACCATTGATAATTGGTGAAGCWGTAGCATGGCAGGCCTGGTCCAGGTCACCAGGTTCAACACTTCTTTGCTCCCTTTCAGCCCCCCAAGTCTTTYTCCCTGCTCATCTCATCAACTTCAGCCAGCACAAGACGAATTAATGAAGATAAAAATCTTCTGTTTCACCTCTGACTGCTTTGATAATGGCCCAGGTATGTATTATTTTATATAAGAATACCCTAACTGCTGGAATGTCTCATACAAACCCCTGTGCATTTAAATACCTGTTAGACTCTATTACACAGTGTGTAGTAYAGAGACAGGCCAGGCAAAGGCTGCAGAATTAACTGATCCAGAATAAATGATGGCACCAGGAATGGCACAGGGACTGAAGATTGCCCATTGCAGATGCTTGTCTTCTGGCTCCAGCAATGCCAGCTAAAGGAATGACTGCCCTGAACATCTGATGTGCCAGTGGACCATGCTACATCCAGAGGGACTCCAGCAGGCTGGAGAAATGGCCTGACAGGAACCTTGAGAAGTTCAGCAAGAGGAAGTGTGAAGTCCTACACCTGGRAAGGAATAATCCACATTATTCCAACGGGCCACTATGCAATGGGAGCTGACCAGCTGGAAAATAGCCTTGCAGAGCAGGACCTGGAGGTTCTGGTGGACACCAAGCTGACATGAGCCAGCAACCTCACATCACATCAGAAAAGGCAGTAAACTCTGTCCTGGGCTGCATTAGGAGAAATGTTTCTAACAGGTCAAGGGAGGTGATCCTCCCCCTCCATTCAGCACTGCTGGGGCTGTGGCCAGATTACTGCCTCCAGTTCTGGCATCCTCAGCACAAGAGAGATGGGTGCACTAGAGAGAGGTCAGCAAAGAGCCACTGTGATGATCASGGGAGCAAGAAATGGCAGAGGCACRAACAGCACAAATTTGGTGCTGCTAAAACCTTCTCTAAGCAAAAGAGGGGACCAGGGCAAGACTCCTGTAAGGAAAGGCTGAGAGAGTTGTGACTTCAGGCTGGAGAAGAGGAGGCTCAGGTGGATCTTATCAATGTATATTAACCTGCAGCAAGGACAGAGGACAGAGCCAGGCTCACTCCGCTGACAGGASACCTGCAACAGGCACAAACTAAACACAGAAGGTTCTATCTGAACATGAGGAAACGCCTTTTTATTGTTAGGGTAACTGAGTACTGGCCCAAGTGGTCTGGAGGGACTGTGGAATACCCCTCTTTGGCAACATTCAAAAACCATCCAGRTGTTTGGTCCCAGGAAACTTTGTTCTAAGTGACCCTGCTTTGTTAAAGAGCTGAACCAAATGAACTCTAGATAMATCTTCCAACCTCAGCCATGCTGTTATTCTCTGTTTCTGTGAATCCACACCTCGAAGTTCTGCAGCATCTTTCCCCCTTCCAGCAAACATTTCTGCCTTCCCAAAGCCAGCCACAGATGGGAAGACCTTCCTATGAATATCAACAATACTGAGCTGCAGTATCTTAAAAAGCAATTTTTTTTGTTGATCCAGACTATTTTCATTGAAACACTTAAAGGAGTACATGTAAGAGCTTTTGCAGAGGTTGACAGGAAAAGGGCTGAGGGAGGGAGGATGGTGGCCAGCAGCCAGGGCTAGGCTGGGTCCGGTTACCTCCTACCTCTGCAACCACTGCAGTTGCACTAGAAAGGCAGAAAAGGGCCCAGTGCCCTCTCCTCTGTGCTGCTGTGTTAATCAGGTTCTAGGAAATGGAAGCCAGATGAACAAGACAGCCAAAAATATACTGGAAAATTCAAGAACTCTCTGAACAAGCTAAAGGAAATAAACTTCAAGACAGTAAACTGTAGTGACAGCATTTACTTCTGAATTAAAACATTTGGGGATGGGACAAGTCAAATAAATCACTGCCTTTGGCTTCCTTGCTGCAAAAGATGTGTTGAAATGTCCAAGAGTGAAGGTACAGGCAGGCTGCTTCTGTGATCACGCAGATTGCATGAAGGGAGAAAGCACATGCACATGTCTCAGGAGGAAATATGTTTTAATAGAGGAAGAGACATATATCATAACTGAGAGAGACACTTCATACTGGATGAACACCAAAATAAAGTTTGTGTGGAATCAAGATAAACTTTTAATGATGGTGGAGACAATACAACCTTTTAAAGATGGAACAAGAAATACCATRGACTATTGGATCTGGTAACTGGTGTATAGGTCTTCTGTTTTATTTGCTCTGCTCTCAAGTTTCAACAGGGTACATGTTTGAACAAGTCATGTTTGCATCGAGAAAAATAATACCTGCTTATAAWAACCTGCTTTTAATAATCTCCACTCTTATAGAGGTTTTTATTCTGCATTATTTACATACTTATATATTTTATATATATTTACATATTTTAAAAGGCAGATCTCAGAATCTTAATCCTAAAGCAGAGTTGTTGTGAGGCTTTTTTAATGAACAAAAAAATAAAGCTGGCACCTCTCCCTTTGGATTACAACAATAAATTCATAATAATTGAATGTTATCTTACTTTGTGTTACCTTACAATCTACAAAACCTAATGTGTGTTTTCCAGATTTGTGTCAGTGTCAGTTAGTGATATGAAATAAGAAAAGCAGGATTGTCATCCAAAAAAAGGAAAGAAAAAAAAAAAAAAAAGAAGGCAAGACAGGACTCATAACAGATGCCAAAAAACAAAGCACATTTTTTGTTCTTTGTGTATGATTTACATTGTAGTCAGTAAAGGTCATTGCTACTTGTAGATTGCCTGCTGTTTTCATTCCATTTTCTGATGGGAAAAAATTATTGGAAAAGTCAATATTAAACTAAATCTTAACAATAATTTGTGTCTAGAGAAAGGCTGGAAAATGGRCTGGAAAAAGGTGAGTTTTTTTTTCTTTTGGACAGATCTAAAACATCCCAGACCGGGAAAAGGGCCTTTTCCTTCTGCTGTGCCTTCTTGATACATAAAGCAGGAGTCAGCACCTTTGAACACTCATAAATGCACCAGGACTGACATTTAAATATATTTAAATGTGACCTGCTATGTATGTTTCCAGTCTAGCATTGTAGAGAACATGGAATGCAGAAATTCATTGCTCTCTCTTGTTATTCTTACATGTGCTCTGCTGGAGCCCAGGGGTAGTTATGCCTTGGCCGAGTGGTGTCCCTGGGAATGTAACAGCTACAACTTCCCCAAAGACGAAGATAAAGTAAAAAAAAAAAGTGTCTCTAATGTTGTTAGTGGCAGTGAATGCCACAGGAGGAACCCCMGTGCAGAGTTCATTTTCTTTTGTTGTCAAATGAGTCTCAGTGCTAGTTATTGTTAAACTGTGGGGACTGACACGGGCTGCTGGCAGGACAGACAGCCTGCACTTTCTGCATGGCAGTGTTGCCCTTTTTACAAGCCTGTGACCTCACCTAGTTTTGCTCTGTTCTGCCATTTGAAAGCCTCAGAAGATGTTAGCTCACTATTAATGAGCTTTTGATTGTAAGGCTGTAGAAGTGAAAATGAGGGTGTTGCTATTGTTGTCACAGAGGTGATAAATGTTAATCACAGTCCAAATTAATATTCTAATTCTTCTTCAGAAGAACTGTGCCTTATACTTTCAAAGAAAACATCATCCTTTCTAAGTATTTCTATTATTTCTGGTCAGGCCAGAGATTCTTCAACAGGGAACACTGTGTTCACTTCATAAAGCCAAAGACCAGGCATTTCAAGGGACATCTTCTAATGCCCTTGACTGTACAGTGGAGAAAAGAGATACCCTTCAGCAAAGCCACAATTCCTCTTCCTAAGTGCCTGTGTTTACTAGCCACTTCCACTGCCAGTGTGTTCAGAGGAAGGGGGGTGTACAGCACGATCTGAAATGCTCATTTGGAAAGAAACGAAGTATTGACTAAATAGGAATTTACCCACTGTATTGTGGAATTTATCCCCTRTAATGATCCTAATATTTATTTGAGCTGGCAGTTTCATTGCAAATACTGAAACCTGTTATTTGAGCTCTACATTTGAGCAGTGCTTCATGTGTCAGCAGGCAGACTTTCTGCCTCCTTTTTTCTGTGCTGAACATAGACCTTGTACTGCAGGTTAATTTTTGCTACTCCTTTGCTACACTTCTCTCAATCCTGTCCAATTAGCCTGCACTGACTTCCTATGAAGCTGCTTGATCACTGTATGGTCTGACTACTACTAAATGTTGGATTTCATGGTTAGTTTTGCTCTTGCAATAAATTAMAGGACAGACTCAAAAAAGTGGTAAGATAAAAATACGGGTAGAAATTAGAGCACTCTTCACTTCCCACTTGCTTTGTAATTGTCTAAGCAAGAAAAATCCAGATGTCTCAATTTAATTTAATTTCCATGCCAAGTCAAGGCCATTAGTATTGCTGTCCTACACAGGAGTYCATTAATCCCTGAATCCTGAATTGATCAGTCCCTGAGTTCACCACTCTGCCAGAGCGGGATCATCATGAGCCAGAGAGGGATGAAAATCATCTGGGAGAGTCTCAGCATCTGATTCTGCATTGATAGCGAAGCTCAAATCACAGACTTCAGAGTTTATGGGCAACAGGGTGAGGATAAAAACATTTTTCTCAGYGTAAAGATTGCCTGGATGTACTTTGGAGTTTAGAGAAGAGGAAAGAGAAGCTTATTCTTTACTGCAGCATCAATGACTTGCTGCTGGTAGTAACTGGGAGAGCAGGTTGGTTTCTCACTGTTTGGAGACAGAGAGATTTCTCCTTACCAGAGGGGCAAGGGGTGCAAGGGTTTTTATTTTCCTAGGCTCTTTGCTAGGATCACAAGGATCTTGGGAGATTGCTCTTTCTCTGCAGGCCTCTGCCTGAGACATGCAGCATTTCAGAAAGTGTTTCAAGAAATCATTTTGCTGAGTACAGTCTTGCATCTGTTAAAGAGATACATAATAATTCTACTAGAGAGACTGAAGAGAGGATTTCATTAGTCCTCTGGGCTCTATGGGAAAGTAAATGTGCAGTRTAGTGTAACCTTACACATGCTACACTGCCTTTTTCTTTAAAGAAGGCCTCCTGAGTTGCCACAGGACTGTGTGGTAAAAGTGAAAAGTTAGTAAAATGAAGATATATTTAGGGAAGGTACTAAAATGTGTGGGAATTCTGGTCCTTTCTTGAGCATCTTTTAATAGAAAAAAAGAGGTGTACATCCTAGCCTTTGCACCTAGGTTAATTAGAGAACCCAAATGAGGGCAGGGAGCTATCCTTTCTATGCTTCCAAGGTGTAATAAAGTCTGAGTTTATTAATGTATTTACAATTGCCTTGATCATCTCCTTTAACAGAAAGATCTGCAGCAGGAGCAAACACAATCCAAACCACACTGAGAGTAGCTGTTTGTGGTTATGTCACATCATCATCTCCAACTCAAAAAGCCACTCAGAGGATCAGAAAGAAACCTAAYTTTAAAACACATGGACCATTGACCGCACAACTGGAGCAGCTYGCTCGTACATAACATGAGAACAACCCTACCCTGGCTCATCAGCATATCTGTGCTCTCCTGCTGCCCATGGCATTCCCATCCCAGCTGAGAGGACARCACCTGACCCAGAGATTTATTGGTGATATAGAGAAGTTAATCTGGTTGGGACGAGGTTTTAGCTACAGAGCAGCCTGTCTCTACCTCTAGGGTGCTTGCCAAGTTATAATAATAATTGTTATAATAATAATAATGGTTATACTCCTATTCTGCCAAGCTGTGAAACCACAGCCTTTGTATACTCAGGAAAATCAAATGCAGGAGGAATATGTATATCCAGATTTCTGCCTTGATGTTGCTTTTGATCCTGTCTTCTCAGGATGGGATATGAGTATCCAAAGATGAATGAAAGGGTGAATCCAGTGACCTACCCAGAACAGACAGTTCTGAGACTTGGGAGTGTGAGCATTTTACCACAAATACCAACCATTGCATGATTTCCACTCTTATCCATATGAAGTTGACCGCATATACTTGATCTGCTGTGAGGAAATATCTTATTCTCCCTTCTGTCCTGCACCAACCCCAGCACACAGGAATGGTAAGAGAATTGCAGCTTTGGTGCTGCTGCARCATTCTCCCCTAGGACAGATGTGTATTGTACATGAAGGAAAAAAGGCTGCATCTACAACAGTCAGATGTTTCTAGAGTGAGAGAAACAAAATACTTGCAGGATAGGCTGGTGGCTCCACCCAGATGGTGCAGAGGAGGTGGCATGACTGGCATCCTGAGTCTTTTGCATCCTTCCAAGGGCCAAAAGGACATCCTTTCCTTCCCCCTTGCTGTGACCCCAGGCCCACAATCCCACTGTTAGTGTCCCACACCAATCCCACCTTCCCCTCCTTGTGCCSTGGCAGCTGTTCTGGTGATAATGCTACTGCACGGGGTCTGCCCAGCTCACAAGTCACTGAGAATCCTCCGTGGCTCAGCCCCAGCCAGTTATTTTGGTTTATTTTTCCTTCAGTCAAATACTTCTGCCATGAGCATTAGTGTAACATTAACAACATTTCTATTTCCATTCAGTTCTGTGTTGTTGTGAGCTGCATTTCTCTGGTAGGTATTTGTTTTTGCAATCACTGTGATGAAATACATTTACTGGCTGTAGCAGTTACAGRACTTCTAAATAAATATCTGTCTTTGTTTAATTTCAGGAAATCGGGACATTTCACTAGCATTATAATAACAGTGATTTGCGGAATACTCCGTGTCCACGAAATAATTATTGAAGCAATTTATTCTTGCATCATTGTAAAAACCCCTTCCATTTGGGCTGTTCCCAGAAGATAAGGGACTATTTTTTTTCAGACTAGATGACTGTAGTTTTAATTTTAAATTTTTTTTCCTAGGTTTTGCTTTGGGCTTTGTATCTGTTTTGGTTTTGWAACATTGGTGCGTGAAAATATGTAATTGCAGTTTTCCACTCAACTACTGAGAGTAGCTAGCTGTCCTAATCTCCTGGTTAGCTTCCATCTTCAAAAGGTCCCAATGCTGTTGGTGTGACCAATATCACCTTACCACTCCCTAGAAAAACATGCAGATTTTGTATATACTGTCAGTGACTCTGGCTTTGGTAATGCTGTTACCCTTGCTTCCCATTTATTTAATTTTACATATTTCCAGACAGTAGGCTGATACTTTACATCTTGTTAATAATTCTTATCAGCTGAATGGAAATGAATACATATAACTGTGAGGTTMATTTAGGAGGGTATGAAAGGAACTGCAAACTGGTGAAAACACAGATAATGTTTGCTCAGTGTTTTGTCTTTAAAATACATTGCCCTCTGTGCTTCTGGCTGTGGTGGTATGAAGGATTTTGCTTTTATTCTATCATTTGGTGCAGTCTTTTCTTTATTTTTCATATTATAAAATAATATATTTACATTATTTTGAAATAATTTAAAATTAATTTGATAATGTAGAAAAGTTATGCAGCTGTGAAATGTTGTTTGGCAGTGCTGACCATTTTCATAGACTGAGGCATTTCATTGATTTCATACATCTGAAATCCAGGGATTAGTTACTGAGAAATTATTTCCCCACCGCTCCCACTTTGATGGAAGGGATCTATTGTTTTTGGGGCATGCCTAAACACATGGGATGTTGTTTCTGGAAGAACTCTATCATTCAAATGAGATGATATGAAAGGCAGAGTGTGTAAACTACAGCTGTGGAGAAACAGATTGTAGCTAATGGATCCAGATTTTGCCAGGAGTCATCTGGATAACTTGACTTTGTGTTGAGCTGTTGCAAACAACAATAACAACAAACTCCCTTCCATGTATGCTTGATTTGGAGCGTTTCGTAAATCTGCCTATGGAAATTTCTCAAAAGCAAACTCTTCTCAAAAGCAGCTAAATGAGTTACGTAATTTTTTTCAGGACTACTATGATTCATAACTGTACAGAATATGGGCTTTATTATGTTTCTTTTATGTATGGGTATCTACCAGTGAAATCTATGAGGGCTGTTCTGTGAGAAAAGTCCTCAGGACCCTGCCTAAAAAGTTGCATGTGTTAGGTTTGCAAGTGGTGTATATTAATAGGAAAATTCAATTTGTTTTTCTCTTCATCCTTCAATACCATGTGAAGGAAACAACATGCTCTAAACCTAAGTACAGGACTCACACAGGCCAGCAGCCTGCTATTGCACCACACACAGAATTCCCACTGAGGTCAATGGAAGTGCCCTGAGCAGCTTCTCCCTTGGACAGAGCCTGGGTTTGTGTGCGTGTAAATGTGCGTGCACGTCTCTGTGTCTGTGTGTGTGTGTCTGAGTGTGTGTGTGTGTTGAGTAATAATTTTCCACAGTAGAAAAAAAAATAAAATTGAAACTTTGTTGTCATGCTATCCTACAAGGAAGCTAGCTTCACCCACACAGAGTTGAAAGCACATACCACTCTGCTACAGCACATAAACACTGTTATCACGCTAGTTGCAGAAAGAGCACTGTCACTGGGACATTTTATAGGCATGGGCTTTTATACTATTCAGCAAGCTATTGAAAATTAAAATGTAATTAGTGTAGCAAAACAATAGTTTGCATCTTTTAATTACTGCTCCATTTTTTTGACAGAATGTTTTAATTATTGTTTTTTCTTCTGTTCTGTTTTTATTGATTTGGTGCCAGTTCAATTGTGTTACCAAGACCTCCCAGTACTCAATGAATTTACCTCAGGGGATTCTGCCTTCTTCATTGTTTTAAAATAAAACAGATCTCCAACTACCTACAAAACAAAATTAGAAGGGGAGGAGGAAAAAAAAAGCAGAAAGAACAGGAGAATGAAAGAGGAGCAGGAAGGGAAGGAGGGAGGACAGGAGGGTAGAAGGAAGGACAGGACAGAAGGGAGAAGGAGAAAGAC
>JACDOX010000004.1:604551-697748 GCA_014549065.1 Cardinalis cardinalis
AAGAAAGAAAGAAAGAAAGAAAGAAAGAAAGAAAGAAAGAAAGAAAGAAAGAAAGAAAGAAAGAAAGAAAGAAAGAAAGAAAGAAAGAAAGAAAGGAAAGGAGAGAAGGAAGGAAAGGAGAAAATGAGGAATAAAATCTACTCACATTACATGCCTGATTTTTATTTTCACGTGTGCTAGTATAAAACTCTTATTTTAGTTGTAGTATCATATTTGTTTTCATGTACTTTAGTTAAAAATGTTGTTCTTGGGGTTTTTTTAAAATAGCAGGAAAACTCAAAGAAATTATATTGATCAAAATTTTTTAAATCATGGTAGAAAACACCAAGATAYCCCCACTTTGATAATTTTTCAATACATTTCCTTGGGGAAGAAAATGCATGTCCTGAGATACTAGGTTATGGTTATACTGTCTTTCCCTGTGGGTGTGCATGCACTCAATTTATTGCAGCCTTTCAGCTGTCAGAAAAGTGCAAAGTAAGTGGGAAATGACACAGAACACTGATTTAGAACACTTTCATCTCTATATGATCTGTTTTCGTTAGTGATCAAGAGAGAGGAAAGTAGTGGTTAGGCACTATCTGTACTACAAAGCAAACCCTGCAGAGGCCATACAGCACATGGTCTTTGGAGTGACTGGATGCCTCTAACTGGAAACAAACAAACACACAAAGAACTGTATTTATTTGAGAGACTTTAATAGCTCTTTTGCAGCCATTTTGTACATAACAGGAAGCAAACCATTCCAATTTCCAGTGTGCTTTACCCTGAAGTATTTTCACCCAAAGCTTAGTCGCCGCACATTTTGTATTACTTTTGACTTATTAGATATTTGCAAAATTTAAGAAGGCTTACTTACTTCTTGCATAGTTCAGCCCTTATGAGGCAAGACATTATTTATTTACTATGCTGTTATTTGATTACTTAATAAACAGCTCACAGAGGCAAACAACAAGAAACCCAAACCCAAGAAGACCAACACTGCATTTTCAATAGCAAGATCCCTTGGGAGCCAGGCTCTGGGATTTTCATAGCAGAAAAATGTGGTCATACCACTCTGAGGCATTGGCAGTGTCTGGAAGGGACTAGGAGGTGGTAGACATAAGCCCAAACAAGGAGGAACTAGTGGAGAACGTGATAAAGTTAGGAGGATTAACACTCTATCTCTCCTGGAGATTCACAGTTTTGAGTTCTCTTCATTTAATAAAATGAAGGGAATTCTGGTTGTGTTTCCTCAGGCAGGATGGCCTCCAGTTGCCTCTCTCAAAGTAAGCAAGATCCACTTTGCRACTTGGACACTTTCAGGTAAAGGAAGAGAGGAGTTTTGCTTTTTGCTGCTACTCCTCATCACTGTCAGCCACTCCTGGGTGCAGGGTYTAGCACTGGACATGCCTTTAATCACAGCAGTGTGAAATGTTACCTTCTGTCAGTTGGGCAAGCASTTTTCTTCTAGAATTCAGCCTTCAAAGATACAAATATGGGCAACAAGTAGCACACAAATGTTTAAAATTGGGCAGCAGGTAGGACCCACTGCTTTGATTCTTCTTTAATCCTGAATCGCTGCAGCATTTGCATTACTTTCCCTCTCAGCATTATCAGTTGTTGGGGTTTTGCCTGCTTTGTTTCTTCTTGCTGGGAAGGTGGAATTGCCATGTCATAGGGATGAATCAGCCCTGTAAATATCACATGGTCRTATCACAACAGGCAGCCACCAACTCATGGCATTGGCCCTGGTGATGCTGGGGCATCTCACAGCAGGTGGAATGTTGGTGTGACACATCCAGCCCTTGGTGTGACCTGGGCAGAGGAGCAGAGGTTGTCACTTGGCGAGAGAGGGGTGTGCTCCCACTGACASCCACAGTCCTGGAGAGGCACTCGACTGTAACTCTGCTTCCTTTGCTGCTCCGCAGGAAAGTGCAGCAACCTTTTGGAAGGACATTGACCTAGGGATAAGGAAACACACTGCTGATGTTCTGTGTTTGTTCTCTTAGAGATTGTAATCAAAATTTATTAATATCCGTAGTTCAAACCTGAAGATATATTTACACTGCTTTGCTGTGCATTAAATATTGACGTTTAAATTTAGAGCCTGCTTCTGCACGTTCATCCGGAGTGAATATTTTTCTGATGAACTCTTTACACCTCACTCTAGACATTTGTAATACAGAGGTCTACATCTGAGGCCAGGCTCTCTTTATAGTCAGTGGAAAGAAATACTCACAGGAGATGATTCATCTGACCTATTTTAGATATCGACGTGAGGACGAGATTAACCTTGCCCCAGAAGAATCTATTTACTCTTCGTTGTCTGTGGAGAACATGCCACACTGCAAGTATCTGAAGKTGAATGCAGCGAATCCTCCTCTTCATGCAAAGACCAATTATCCTGAGAAATCCCATGCTACCATCTGCCTTTGCCTTTCTTCCAACCAACGCTGCAAGCTTATAGACACTGTGAATCTCAAAAGTTGTACATTAACATCCTGAATTTCTATTCATGCATGAGGCCTGGCACTCATCTTTCCTGAAGACTTGAGCTGTGGGTATGGATCTCCATGTCTGAGAGCTTCTGTAAASTGGGAAGATGGAGCAGCTCCACTGCTGCTGGCATAGTTTTAAAGCTCAGCCATGTGTGTGCATGCCACATTTGGATCTATGTGTTATCCCTCCACGGGCCATGAGGCCATGCTCATAAGGCTCTCTCACTTAAATTCACAGCTTCATGTCACCTTAGCATTAGCAGGCTGCTTATGCCTCCCTTCTGTGCAGAGTACTTGCATTTTGTACCCCTTGTCTCACTCCATGAGGACCATGCATTCCCTCAGGAGCCAGAGCAGATATTGTTGTCATATTTCTGAGGAATATGAAGTTTGTACACACACAGTCCCTGCATGAGATGGTTTATGAACTGAGAAGTCAGAGAAGATGAAGTAAAAAAAAATTAAAACATGCCAGCGTTTCAATATTAACTTTCAAGTGTGAGGAGGGTAAAACTGGAGTGTGAGAGGAAAACATAAGAGGGAAATATSATTAGAAATAATCCATTAGTTGCTATTTTTTCATGTGAGATGCACACATGCTCAGCAGAGTAAAAGCAAGTGTTCGCCACTATTAAGCCTCACAATGCTATGTTTGTTTTCATATCATTAGCATGACAGCCCAAGTGGCTCCCTCCAATAAAGTGTGGTGTTTCTGGCTGGGGGTTTGCTCAGACAGCTCAGATCAGCTCTGATGTTTATTTACAGGCACACTGTTGTGAAATTGCTACACTGTGAGCAGAGGTGCTGGAGAAGCTGTGGAACATTAATTTGCCAAATGTTATTGTCATAAGTAGGGCCCAGCTCTGTGGGCTCCCCAAGATGGGCAGACCCCYGTACCGGGGCAAAACACGACGCTGGCTGGAAGTCTTACACAAGTGGCACAGCAAGGATGAACTTACAGCTCTGACTGGGATTTCACAAATGTTTGTTTGTTGTTCTCTGCCCCAGAGAGCTGTGTTTAGCAATCCATGGAACAGCACACCAGGACTTCAACAAGATGGTGTGATAGTGGCTGGGGGTTTTATTTGAGAAACAGAAGCTGTGGTGTGGGATACTCCTCTTTTGCCAGAAGTTTCAGGATAATTGTCTTTCCTCTTTAAAATGCTAAGCTGGCAGCATCCCTTGCCTTGCCAGCAGCAGGTAAGGCTCCACTTGCTTAGGAAGGACAGACAGTGTATTGTCTTTCTTCCTCTGTCCTGCACAGTGTTCCCAGGGTAAATTGTGTCAGCAGCCTCTCAATACAGTAAAAATTTTAGTAAATAGCTCCTAGAGATGGAGGCAAAGAGCTGCAGCTCTGGAATGATTGTTTTAGGCTATCTGCTGACTCAGAAAGGCATATCTACACCTACACCATAGCCTGTTCACATCTCCAAAGGGTTTTATTGGGCAGTAAARGGTAGAAAAGCACTCAAACACAGCCCTGAACCTGATGTAATTGGATGATTCCAAAATCTGAGACCTGAATAAGAGCAGCTTGCTTAAATTCAGAATGAGATTCCCCTTCACATGAAATCAATCATGTCCTTTATATTACATTATTACATTAAAATTGACATGTTTTCATGTAAGTATATGTGTCCTCCTGCATCTTTTCCTCTATCCTCACCTATTCTTATGCCTCTGGTCCTTGATATTTATTACAGAGTGAATGCCTGATGTTTGATAAATACAGGAATAAACTAAAATGGGATTTATATGATGCTATTCTTGCCATGTGTGTTTTTTCTTTCTCCAAGTTTACAAAGGCCAGACCAGGATTAAAAGACTTAGCTTCACATTCCTAAAAGCAGTGCAAAACTTTCCACCCAAATTAGCTGGCAGCTCCTCTTTGGCTATCACAAAACACAAAACCATGTTGTAAAAGATGAATCATCTCTGGACAGCTCAGGTGAGGAGTAGCAGCTTGGTAGCAGCACAGATAGCTCTCAAGCCCATTTAAGTTACTGGAAGCACAAAAGATAAACTCCTATGAGGCAGACCTGCCTACTATTGGACAAAGAAGCAACTTGTTTCCAATTCTCCTTGTATTTTGCTACTTGGACTCTGTCATGACATTCAAACTGATATCACATACTTGGGTTTGGTAGGAAGGACATKAAAAGAAATTGCATGCAAGTACCATCAGGCTTGTCTGAGAACTGAACAGCCATGTGGAACAAAATCTGCAGTTCTGGGCTGTGCAGTCATGCAAAATGAGTGAACACATTATTACACTGTTGTTAGTAAGTTAATAAGAGCTCTGGATRTACAAGTTGCATTTCCTCTCCTCACTACCAAGCTATCTCATGGCTCTTCCAGAGATGTCTTACCCTAAGGGCCGCATTACTGTCCCTTGTTTTCATGACTCCCACTCCTGTAGACCCTGAGAAACCCATCCATGAGACCCACAAGACTGGAGTGGAGATGCTGCTTGAGGTGTGACCCAGTCCCTCAGGCACCCAACAGGAGGCAGGCAGGGATGCCTCACAGTGACTTTGAAACCCACCTGCACACCAAGCAGGGACCCCCTGAGASCTGCCCTTGGGAAACACTTGGGCACAGGATGGGTCTGTAACTCTATCCTGACAACATCCRGCAGAAGAGAGGCCCCAAGCTCACAAAGGAGCTTGTAAAATTTGCTTTAAAACACAAGCCCTAGGCTCCTGAGTTACTTAAAAGTGTGGACTGTCTTCAGGGCAGATGGATGGGCTGAGCTGAACAAGGAATTATCCCCAGTGGCTGGAGAGCCTTGCAGCACCTCCACGCCACCAGGTGTTCAAGGGGTTCCAGGAGGRTGGAGCCTGCTCTGGAGCTCAGCTTTATTTCCTTGTAATTTGCATGTGGCACTCATTTAAATCTTTGATTGAAACAATCAGCTTGTCCAGGGCTGAGCTGTGATCATCTGCCTCCACAAACAGCCCCGGTACATCAAAGGAATGGATGACATGAGTCAATTGCTCGTGGGCTCAAAATCTTACAGAGCTGATTGCTCCTTTCCTCTGGTCCTGCTCTCACGTGGAGAAGGCAGAAACTCAGGCATGAACCCAGCTGCAGCAGGCRGGGAGGGGAGGTCTGGTGTTGCTGYCTGGTGAGAGAGCAGCCATCTCCCACTGGTGACRGTCCAGCCTGTGCACGTCATTCCCTCTCCCAAAAGATGCACAGAGAGGAGGCTCCGTGCCGCCCAAGCCCAGAGGGACAGGAATGCCACAGACCCACTTCCCCCAAGGCTCTCCATGTTGCTCCCCCGAGGGCCTTTGGCTCTCTGACAGCTGAAATACCAGTGCCCCAGGATGTGTTTCACCATCCTTATGGAGTGCCCAAACCTGAGCCTCATCCCATACAGATGCACCTTTGCTTTTCYATCAAGTTAGCCAGAGCCCATGCTCTACATTTATGCTTTTTTATGTTGGCTTTTTCCATCTGCAAGAGTGTGGATAATGCCAGGTCTGTTGCAACACCCACTGATAAAAAATTGGGCTGTGAAAACATGTGACCGCAGTTAGGCTGGAGCCCTCAGGCAGTATTTGCTGTGCAGCTGAACTGCAGCCTCTGCCTAACCTTGTCAGCCCAAACTGCCTCCATRTTCAGCAGAGAGACACATGCATTTCTGGAAAGCTGTTTCCATCCTGAAGGATATCTGAGAATGCTGTCCCAAGCCTGARAGTGCTGCTGTTGCTGAAGGAGCCTCAGGTGATTAGCTCAGCCTGAGACAACCAGCCCTCAGCCAGCTGAAGCAGGGTCCCATGGGATGCTACACAAATGTGTCACACTGCTGGGGTCCTTTATACCTGGCTCGATGGATTTATTCTTSCTTGTTACCAGATTCTTGGACGAGCACTGAAGACAATATCCAAACTGAGTGCATCAGCATGCACTGCTAATTTGTGATAAGGAAAATGGGAGTGTTTTTGGTCACTTTAAGTGATCTCTTTGGACTCACTTTAGTCTTCCAGTACTAGTGGGATTTGTGAAGATTGGTTCCAAAGCGAGCAATGAGGAAAACAGACTTTCTCATCATCCTTTTTGRGAGTAGTTGGTACAAAGTATTCTGTTCATCAACAAATTAAGTAGCCACAGTTCCCCCTTGTTCTGAACATCTTCTGCATTCAGTATCACAAATGAAATGCATGAGTACAGGTTGTACTTCCCATCTGCAATACAAAAGTTGGGGAGGTTTTTTTTCCTTCTGGTGAGCACACGACAAAAATTGATTGTAATTAAGGAGAGAGTAATTGGCAGCAGCCTCAAGTCTTCCTTGGATCCGTTTTCAATAGCTTGAAGCTTGTCAAAATCTGTTTTCAACTTACAGGATGATCTGAGAGCTTCAAATGCCTCCTTTGCCATCTGTCCTGTGGGTTTCAATATTTGCTTTTTCTTTTTATTATTTGACTGCAGGAGGGTGCCAGTATCAAGACAGTTTGTCTCCTTTTGCTGAGTTGTGGGGCAGGAATTTGAGTGGGTGAGGTCTGAGGAGACATTGTTTAGCCTTACAGTTTTTAAACTCTGTCTTCCTTAGATCTTTATTTTTCCCTTTATGTGTTTCCATTCACACCTGAATCATTCATTATACTGGTAAGCTGGGAAGATCCCTCTTTTCTTCAAGGTAACCACACATTTCTGAAGTAAATTATAGGTGTGGAGATTATAGAAATTTGTCGTCTAGGCACACACCCTGGCTCCTTTCCTTTTGCAAAGCATGTAATAATAAAATGTTTTTCCTTTTTTTCTCCACAGCTAATGTATGCCTAATGTGGGAAAAGTTGTTTCTTTTTGTTTTGATGGAACATTAAAGCAGGCTGTGTAACAGGGGAGGAAGTCTAAGAAGTGGCATTTTACTTTTAAGCACAGCTTTGAAAATAAGTGGCAAATCAGTGATCATGCTGCATTGGTGTAATCTTCTTTGTGGTTTTTTTGCTGGACTGTCAGCTTAGACATAGATTAAGCATGGGATAAMAGTCCAGAAGTCCCTTTTGAATTTTGGGCTTAAATACCAATGTTCAAGGTCACCTCTCCCTTCCCACCCTGTGATACTTTCAACCCACATTCTCAGTTTACTCTAAGAAAAGACAAATTAGCCAGGGTATTTTGACCCAGAGCAATAGCAAAAATAGCTGAGTAAGCTGCTTTTATGATGCTGAAACTGTGAAACACTTTCTACCACTCAAATACATGCAAGGATTCTAGTAGAACCAAGAGRAAGTAGAAGGATGAAAACATTATGCCTTGTTGGGAAATATTAATGTTCATGGCTATCATTCTCTTATACTCCCCACACTTTAGTGTTTCATGCATAGCAGAAATGGAAAAGATCCAACTTACTAATTTAGGTATGTTGCAAAGCACAGAAGATGAAGCAGCTATTGAAGATGTTTCCACAGGAGAAGATGAGCTGTGGGACTGCCAGATAATGAGAATCTGTGGTGTCGTAGCAGAAATACTTCGATTTTGAGAAAATATGCTGTTTGCAACCAAGTCTTGCTCAAAGTCACTCGCAAGCAGCAGCAGAAAGAATTGGTCTGGCAGATCTCTCTCTCCTTTCTGTCAGACCTGACCTTGGCAGATAATATTGCATAAAGGATGAGGGCCAGAGCAATGTGAGAGGCAAACAAAGCAGGGGACCCAAGAGAAACCTTGCCACAGACAGTTTCAGAGGAAAAGTTTTGTTTCATTTTATTTTTCATGGAAGTATGAAAATTAAAAAAAAAAATGGGGGAAATAGAAATTGAAAAGGGAAAGCAAGCCTCAGACACAGAAACACAAATTATTTTTACAATTTTTTTTAGATCAAATTTACTGGTGCAGCTRCATTCAGGTGCAGCTTTATTTGAGGAAATGTGTTGCCTCTAGAAGAAAAAACCACCGTGATTCTCAAMGAAAAAAGATAAACACATGCTTTGTTGGAGGATTATGGTAGAAAACAGTGATTGAACAGAGATTTTTTTTTTTAAAGGGGCAGGTAAAACAGGCAGAGACAAAATGAATCTGTCACCAGAACATTTGTGAAGAGAAGCTCTGCTATGCTATGAGTCTGGTGCTAAAAATCATGTATGTATTCCACATCCTCTGTACCTGTGTTTCTGGAAACTGTGGTACCTGGGAACATGCAAACTCTGAACAGCCTTCAGCAAGAGCTTTGCTGGCAAATTAGTCCCAAGCCTTTCTTAGAACAAAATTAAATGGGATATTTGAAGGCTAGAGGTAAAAGGGCATACAGCATATGGCACACTTCAGCTCTTTACTTCAGAAAATAATTATTTCAAATCCTTTATTCCAGAAAATGGACTCTTCATATCCTTCCTTCGGAGCATCTGTGATGACCCAGATGCATTTGCTAATTGCTGTGTAATGGACTAAATGTGTTTATTAGGTTAAGTTAGTTTAACAGGGGGGAAATAAAGGTTATTAAAGTTTGTTGTAGCCAGGAATGAATATTGCTGTTTTTCCCTCCCTGCTCTCTCTACAGTGATAAATTCCAGAGAACACATCTCAGTTCCCTCCAGCCTGAGCCATCTACAGATGCATGTTTTCCTTCTATAACCAGCTGTAGCTAATTGCATCAGCGCCGCCTCTTCTGCTGCACATGAAAAAGAAACCTGTAATTTATTGCAACAGACCATACTATCCCTGCTGTACATCTTGCTCGTTCTGTCATTCCAGTGAACGGATTTCTCATGGTTAATTGGCAGTTCAGAAGTGGAAAACAACCTGGCTTGGAAGAAAGCTTTCAAAACCTCCTCCATATGTTCTACCCAGATATTGATAAAAGAACAAACAGAAAACATATTGTTTATCTGTAGGACCATGATTTCCCCATCAGCCAAAGAAATACTGAGTCAAACYCATGGCTCAGGGATTTTTGCTGTAGCCAACTCCAGTACAGTGCTCACGGTAACRACCCATTCATTTTATTGCTGCTGCAATGGTAACGTGGTGCCTTGGAAAACATGTGCAGGTGAGCTGGTGCAAATTACTGTCAAAATCAGTGGAGCTGTGCCAGTTTATACCAGCAACAGATCTGCTCCAGTCTCTGCCTCGGGGAATTTATGAATCATAATGTAACTCTAAGTAGATCTAGTGGCTGTAAAATTCAATCCTGTCTTTAATAGCAGCGAGGCAGGAGAAGGCGAAAGGTGAGCCCTAACCTACTTTTGAAAGGGTCATGTCAAGGGCATGGAAAAAGGCCTTTTAATTGTTCTTACAACTCTGGGGAGCGAGACTGTAATGAAAGGCAGTAAAATCTTAATCACAACTGCATTGCTCGAGTTAGGAATTAAATATAGGAGTGAGGAATTAAATATAATTCTGCCTAAACCTGTGGTTTACCAACATGAAGGCTTYGAAGACTCCACTGGCGCAAAGAGCTGCCCCTTCCCCTACCTCCATTGTCAGCACCATCAAAATCCAGGTACTAATGTTCATGTAACTAAGTGGGGGGCTATGTTGTGAGCTAGACTGAGGAACAGCTCTAGGTTAAAAAAAAGAGAAACAGAAAAAAATAAACTAATTAATAAGCTCAGAGTATGCACACTTAATAGCAGAGGTTAGCATTTGCAAAATGRCTGGCATCATGTAAGAGTGAAGCACTTTGTAATTCCCAGCTATTACTGCGTAGTGTTGCTATTTATTACTGAGGTTCAACCTCTCGTTTGCATCTCGGTGCACATCAAAGAGCCTCCCTGCCCAGGCTGGGCACTCGGGAGCCTGGCTCGGAGCTCTGCCTCCTCTGCTCACCGAGGCTGCCCCAGCCCTGCCTTCCCAGCCACAGCTGCTCGCTCCAGCTTAGCAGGTGCAGGGGCTGAAGCCTCAAGTGTTAATTGCTCTATTACGTTAATGTGAAACTAAAAGGATGGAGTGGAAAATCACGGGCATTGTCTTTCATTTACCCTAATTGACCAAACAGCAGTAAAAGAGTGGCCTGAAGAAAGCCTCTTATAAYGCATTGGCACTAGTTAGGAATTTAAAGAGGGATTTTTAAAATTCTCTGCATCCCCTTAGTAGCACAGCTTCAAAACTGCCACGGAGAGAGGTCTGAACCGTTCAGGTRGTTAACAGCAAAAGGCAGAGATTGCAGCTGTACGACTCAACTCTAGGCAGCAGATCTGCAGCTGACCATGAAGACACAGCACTGTTGATGGCCACAGCTGTGCCTGAGCCATGGCGCTGCTCTCTCTTCATSTGCTGTGTCTGCATCAAAGAGCAGAGGGAACACAGACTTCCTAAGGGATGGAGCAAAGTCTGYGGCTTGTCTTATGGCACTGGAGCTTAGAGAATTACAGTGCTCTGAGAGCCATCTAGGACTGCCCTTCAGACCAGAGACAGGTTCTTCCTTTGGACGTGGGTCGCCAGAGAAGAGTTTTGCATTTAAATAAAGAATCCAGAAAGATATGGTATTTGGCTTCATTACTGATTTTCTTCCACTGTATATATATTCTTTTTTCCCCCTATTAATTTAGGATTCAAGCCTCTAAATTTACCCTGGCTTACCCCATTAGCTTCAATAGAAAGCATTTTTTTCCTTTTTTWCCTTGTGTTTTTTTTCCCAATAAAGACTAAGGGCTGTTATTTTGGTTTCTGCAGCAAGCAGTAGCTGGCCCCTGCATCTCATCACTTCACCATGACCTACTACTCTGCCCAATCTCCAGYCACACAGCTTGGCTACAGGAAAAGTGGGGAGAAAGAAACTTTACTTTCTGTCATAGCAAACATTTCAGCAGTGTGGGACTGGAGGAAAAAGGAGATATATGTGAAGATGTCTCATGGAGTAAAGGGAAGGCAGCAGCAGAGACTTGGAGCTGTGGGCTGGGAGTGACATTTACAGATAGGACGTGCTTTTGAGTTTGCAGCCCTCAGTTTCAAGGTGGCCTTAGGCACACAAAATTAATCCCATCTAAAGTGATTGTGTCTCAGCATACGCAGACAGTAATGTGACCATTAAGTAGAGCAACAAAGCCGAAAACCCCAAAGAGACTGCATACTAGTAGAAACTAAGTCAGATGTTCCAATCACATATTTTGCAATGTTGTTAATGTATTTCATGCCTTATCCATGCTTGCTGGGTTTATGTGGCAAGATTTAGGTTGTGGAGGGACTGCAGGGCTGGCTTCTGTGGAACCTGCTGGAAGCTTCCCCTGTTGTCTGATAAATCCAACCCCAACCRTTTCCAAAAATTGACACACTGCTGGCCAAGGCTGATCCCATCAGCAATGCTGGGATAACAGATTTAACAAACTCTGCAGCCAGAGAGAGGAATGAGAATATGTGAGAGAATCAGTTCTGTAGATAGCAAGGTCCATGAGGAAGGAGGGGGAGGATGTGYTCCAGGTGCCAGAGCAGAGGTTTCCTCTGTATCCTCTGGTACAGACCATGGTAAGGCAGGATGCCTCCCTGCAGCCCATGAGAGTCCACTCTGGAGCAGAAATCCACCCACAGTCACTGGAGGACCCCATGCCTGAGGGACACTGGGACCCTGTGGACAGCCTGTGCTGGAAAAGGCTCCAGGCAGGACCTGTGAACACATGGAGAAAGGAGGCCACCCTGGAGCGGATTTGCCAGCAGGACYTGTGAMCCCATTTTGGTTTTATTTCTCATTACCCTACTCTGATTTGATTTGCAATAAATTAAAGTAATTTTCCTCAAGCTGAGCCTGTTTTGACCATGACAGTTCCTGGTGGCTGATCTTTGCCTGCCCTTACCTCTCCTCACGAGCCCTTAGTTACATTCTGTCCCCCAGTGCAGCTGAGGAGGGCAGTGATAGAGCAGCTGGGGTGGGCACCGGGCATCCAGCCGTGGCCAGCCCACCATGCCATGTCTTGTGTGAGCCACAGTTAAATAAGCACTTTTGCCATGCAACTTTTGCCCTCCTAAGAAAATGTGAGGAGGATAACACCAGGATTATGTTCACAGTTATAGCACGGTAGAATGTCTACTTAGTGCATGCTAGGTTTTTCAAATAATCCCTAGGGATAGGCTGCAACTACTGTTCTTTCTTTGCAGAAACACACTGTCCAGTTTATTGTTTAACAGGTTTCTTTCTTTTAAGGTTTGTAACTGGGAAGATTGAATTCAAACCTTCAGGTTTAACCAAACCAGAATGGGTTATAGTAGATTCTCAGATTATGTGAGCAAAAATCAAATATTAACTGCTGCCAAGTCACCAAACTACCTAGAATTCTTGAATGTATTCAGTGTAAAGTTGCGTGAATAATTTCTTCATCATTCTGTTCAGAAAAGGAATTTCCCACATTTTTCTCCTACCTTACCTGTTCGTCCCTGTCCCCGYGATGCTCTTAGGCACCTTCCTGTTGCCGTCTGGCAATGAAAGTGCTGATGCAACTTACTGGGGGCTGATGCTCTAGAGGGAATCCTAGCAATGTGTTCTCATGAGTTTGTGCAGTCCATACTGGAAATACCTCTGGATATAAAGAGCCTGAATAAGCCAAAATTCCAGTGGAGCTCCATGTTCTTACTGATAGCATCAAGATGGACGAGAGAGAAGCATGACCAACGGCCCATTTTGGGATGCTGAATTTGTTTCTACATAACCACAAAATTAACACTTTTCACTTGACCTCATCCTGGCATTCAGCCAGTTACTAGGAAGTACATGAGTTTCTAAGACAGTCACTCTCTCCACTGTACATTTCAGAACACTATTAATTTTGCCTTCTGAATGTAACACTGGATAAGTAGAGAACATAGATGGCAGAAGAAAGCTTGGCTCTGAATGAATGAGAAGGATAAAGCAATGTCCTGTGCCAGCATGGGCATGGACACCTCATGTGGGGCTGTGACTGGGCTGGGTGTGTGAGGCTACGTGTACCTACACATGCCTGGCTCAAGGAGTGACTTACCAAAGGCAAGGCAGCTACACTGGGCAGGTGTGACAGTGAGAAGAGAGAAGCAGAGTGGTTCAGCTGCTGAAGGAGAGGCAGCTTTGCATCAGGCCCAGGCTCTGAGGATTTTAGTGCTGCTCATCTTCAGGCATGCTGTCAACCTATGCAAACTACAGTGCTATCTTAGATTTGAGTGCATGTGCAGCCTCTGACCCCATCACTTCCTTTTCACAGGGGTGAGCTGGAGCAAACACAAAAGTGCCATGACTTGTCTAAGGGTCCTCCTTACTCTGCAGTATATTTACACCGAGGAGGAACTCATGTATCTTTTATCCTTTAAGGAATTCTTTTTATAATTTGTAAACTAACTGATGTTCTGTAAAGATAGCAAAAATAACACAAAAAGGTGGCTAAAAGGTTGATGTGACCCAGGGTAAATATGGTGATGATTATGCATGGAATATAAATAACCTATGTAAAGGGTACCAGTACATAAAATGCATATTTCTCTTTAAAGAGAGATGAAGAAAATATTTACTACCTTATTAAATCAAAAGAAATATGTAATTAAAAAACAATCACTAGCTTCAGAGCTTCAATAAGTCTTTTTATTAGGTATTAATAATTTTACTAGGTACTGGATTGCTGGAGGGCTGGGATCATATGAGTTGGTAATAAACCATCTTGATACATCATGTTCTTTCAGTCTTGCCAATGTGACATTTGCTGTGCAGGCACTAGGAATGTTATACATCTGAACTAAAGCAAGTGAAAATACCCTATCGATCCTGAAACACTCTTACCAGCCCCAGCAAATTAATATTGAGGGCACTGACTTAAGAACAAAAAAAGCATTTTGATGTGAATTCATATGACAAAAAYGTGGCACACAGTAAAGTTGACTCCTGGTCAGAAACTGCAGAGGTATTCCTAAAACCTTCTAAAGTGCAAGAGAGGGGCTGTTTTCCCTCTGGGTCACTGTAGCCCCTCGTTCTGGGACAATGCCTATCAGTGATATTGGTGTCATGTGGCACACGAAAACTGTTGAGATTTTATATTAAGCTCTATTTTGACCAATAAATGAGTCACAAACCAAAACCAGTCTGATGCTTGATCCAAACATGTTCGGTGTAGTTCATTATTGCTGATGACTCCTGGGAAGAAAAATGACCATTAACAATTGATCCCACCCCTCCCATTTCCCCCATTTTCTCCAACCATGAAAACAGGTCTGGACATTTGGGCCTTCCCCATTCTGGAAAAAAACAGCTCTTGGTTTTCAGTGGGATTATGGCCTGTGTATCCAAATCTGTTAGCAAGATGACATCAATGAATTTGAAATGTTGTTCTTATGTTAATGCTTCTCTAATTAGCAATGTTTGAAGTAGCTCTGCTAAACTAAGAACATATCCTAACCTCAAGCCAAAACTCAATCCAACCCCTCTTTTGAAAAAATTCAATTACCATTATTTTCTTTGTCAACATCATCTTCCAGAGCAGAGCCCACAACTCCCAAGAAAGAAGACAAATCATCTATAAGCATGATTCTGCTGCAACATAAAATAGTCACATATAAATTAAGCCCTCAAAATATTTCTGCAAGCATTTTCACCTATGACTCAATAGTTTCAAGGACATTTTCAGCTTCTACAACTGCCTTACCGATATCCAACTGCAATAAAAAATACTAAAAAGCAAATGTGTTCAACAACAACTCCAGTACCTCCAAATGAATTTTTATCTGTAGGAGGACTGTAACAGAAACAGCAGCAGTGACTTAACCAAAAAATGCAGTTTGGACTTTCCATTACAGCAGCAGTTGTGGAGGTGAGAATGTCTAGAAACGATCTCTCTTGGGCTTGCTCATACAGACATGTTTGCTTTCAAGCTGATGTATTTCAATATCTGTTCTCTTAATGCATATTTCCACAAGTATACTCATAATCTGTTTCAGGTTAGCAGCAAAACCTCGCTCAGAAAGGTAGAGATGCAAAACAGCCGTAGTAGCTGAGTTTTTACTGTAGTGCACCAAGCAGAAACCTACACGTATGCAAAATTACAAAGCTAAGCAAATCTGCCTGGCAGAAGGGTAAGAAAGTGATGATCTGCCTGCTGTGCTGTCATGGAAGGCTGCCTTTTGAAGGCAGTAGCTGAGGGTTTTATGAATTATAGACAGGTTGATGTACACTTTTTCTCCTCTTTGCTGTGGCATGCTAAACACTCTTCTGGTAGTTCAACTTTAATAGAAGTGATATGTGTTTCAGAACCATTTTGTCATGTAGGCTTCATTTGCTTTCTTGCATATTTTAAGAACTGTGTGTTTATTCTCTTTGCAACTATTATTTTTACCGAGAGTGTCATGTGGTTTACTGTGTTTTTTTCCTTCAGAAATTTGACACAGTTGTGGCAGTATTCATTAGAGATAAAAATAAAGAAGTGAAGTGTGTTCAAGAGAAAGTGACCCACCACCCATTATGTGAGATTTGCATAATAGGAAGATTTTTSTCTTAAAATGTGGATTGCCAGCAGTCATGAATCAGCTAGATGCCACGTCATTTTACAAAGGGCACCAGTTCCCTGTGAGCCCACCTTATTATTAATAATCCTTTTCTGACCTAGATAGGGTTTTGATTCCATTCTAAGTGACTATTCAATTCAGGTTTATATAGAGATGAGCATCTTAAGCAATTAGTCACTTAGCCAGGTTACAGAGCCATGTGTGAATGCATATGAAGATGTACTCTGCAAGTGACCAAACCACTTTAATTATATGACAATCACTATGGCAAACAATACAAAGTTGTTCAAGCCACTACATATGTGTTTTTTTCTGTAAAAAGAAATAAAAAATAAAATATATTTTATGCCAATGCCTTTCACAATATTATGTTATGCTGCATCACTAATTTGATGGCAAAGTGATAACTTAAATATATTTTCATCTTTGATTGGTTTCATCCATAATTCACTAACGTGAAGACTCACAGCATACTAACAATGTAAAAAAATACCAGAACACTTAGGCCAGARGAAGGGTTATTTTCCAAAATAATAAGAAATTTTCTTTTACTTTCATAATTCTGCAGTTCGTTACAATCCTTTCTCAAAGGGCTGCAGTAGGTCTTCACTAGAGCCCAGATTTGAAAAACACATCTCAACATTTGTCTGTTAGGGAGCAGGCAGATGAGTTGCTACTTGTACCATAGCCCATGATCCTGCTGATTATACACATGCCTTAGCTGGATTATTCAGAGAGAAAGACCTTAAGATTTGCCTACAAAGAGCAAATATGAGAACTCTGAAAAAAGTATYTTCACTCTCAGAAGAGCACTCTTCTATTTTAGCTGATCAATTTTAGCTACTTACTACAGGATGAGAGGAGCTGCACCATAAGCCTGCCTGCTCCCTGACTGATCAGGACTCCTGGACAAGGAGTTCACATGTAGAAGTCCACACTGCAGACACCTGCAGATGGTCAGACAAAGCTCCCTCTGAATTAGTGATTCACAAGCATTATGGTAAGATTTTTGAGTCTAAAGTCACACACAATTGGATCACCTTGTCTGGAGTACAGGAAAAGGTACAGCTGGGCTTTTGTGTTCTCTGCTGTGTAACCCAGGGATTAAGGAAACAAACTGAAGGCATTCTGCTGTTTTATCACTCTCATGCTGTCTTTTTGGCATTATTGTGACAGTCTTGTTACAGCTTAGTTCCTTACTGAGGCAGCTACATGACAAATATTATTTACTGGTCATTACATGAAACTTGCAAATATTATTGGAACATTTCTATTTCTGATACTAAATGTGTGCAACTAATTTGACTCGTCACTGTGAAGATGTGGAGACAGTTATATATGTGATACCTGTCTTCTTCCCATTCTAATAAGTATACTTATGACTAAACCCATGTTGCAATAAAATTTACTGGTAGATTCAGTTACACCACAAGCTTGCACTTAATCCCAAATAAACTGCAGAATTTGACATAATAATTCCTGATGTGGAGGGAATTAGTTCTTGCTTGTTTACAAGAAATCACTATTTTTCCTACTTATTATTTGGCTATTATTTATCATACCACATGTTAGAAAGAACAAGAGAAAAGTTACATAGTYATTTTCCTGTGTGTTGACAAGTGAGAAGTTTCAGAGGTTCTCTCCAGTCATGGTTCACATTTGAGCATCCACAGAATTTCTTTCCTGAGGATCAGAGACAAGTCCTTGATAAACAGGAACAAATAAACAAACTGAGTCTCATGTAATTGGAAACAAGGGTTATGATCCTCAGTTAAAACTGATTAAAGTTTGCAAACCCTAATTCCGTGTCCTTACCCTGCTTCCTGCAGGGTGATTTTTTTTTCTTCCAAGTTGTCATATCAATTTTACAATTTTAAAAACTGCTGCTGTTAAGGAGAGTGAACTGTTTAAATAATATGTGTGAGTCCTTTACTCCTGGGTAAAGAATGAAACCCATTTCAGGGCGAACACTTGTCTGCCCATGGGAAGTAGTGCATGGATTCTATATTTGGCTTTGCTTGTGCATGTGGCTTTTGCTTTACCTGTTTAACAGTCTTTATGTCAGCCCCCCASTTTCCTCCTTTACCTTTCTGATTCTCAGCTCTGTCCTGCTGGGGGTGGAGGGGTGGTGAGCAAGCAGCTGTGCAGTGTTTAGCTGCCTCCCAGAGTCCAGTCACAACAGACAGACATGGCTATGGGCAATTCAAGTGTGAGGATACAGCAAGATGTTGGTAGCCAAGAGAGGATGTGATGAAGACACAGGAAACATCTTTGTGCCTTTGAAACATCATTAAATAAATTCCAGTGGTGTTTTGATGGAGATCCTTCTCCAGTACTGGTTGCCAGAAGCTGATCAAAACCTTATCAGAAAATTAACCCATGCTACCTGAGACCAAGGGCTTGCTTACAAGCATGCACTTGCTGCTGGAAGTAGGAACACCCTTGGAATAGTTTTTCTTTTTACTTTTGCCTTTTCTAATGCATAATGGGCAAGGACAAGTATGGCAAGCACTAACTAAAGTAACTAAGGCCAGGAAAAATGCCAGGAAACATTATCTGATTAGGGGACAGCAATTCTGCTACATGACTACTTTAAGGTTTAAGTGTTTGTTTCTGTTCTTTGTTGAAATTAAATCTGGAATGTTCTATCAGTTGTTTGTACTGGAAGGATGAATGTGTCACTTTAATAGTTGGGTGGTGTAGGGACAAGACAGGCATGTGGCAGACCCAGGCACAGCTTCCTGCTCTACCTGATTCTACCCTGATTTTTCATTCTGCATCAGGGATTTGGACGTGTTTGTCTCACATACTCACTCAGCATGAGAATTAACCAGCTCCTTTGCATTGTCTCTCTCTTACTATAATACTGGATAGCTCAGTGCAAGTGTTTTGAGAGATGTGAGAAAGCTTTTGTATAAGATTTTGTGCCTCTACAGCCTACAGAATAAATGGTGTTCTCACAATTATTGCAATTCAGGAAAATGCTAAGGATGGCAAAGGCATCTTATCATCCCCAGGGAAGAGGAGGTAACAGGGCAAGCCGGGAGCAGCCAGGAGTGGTGATGGATCTTATGGATCTTATCCCAGCAGCAGCACAGCCATGTAAGCAGAACTGTAAACCACCATCCCACTGAACTCATAAGAACTGCCAGGCTGATAAGGGAACTCCCTTTTCTCTGATATCTCACAAAATGACATTTCTGCCCACCAGATAACACATGGTGAAATAACTCCTTGGTGGGATTTCCTAACTCATCTTTGAGCCAAAGTGTCTAAATAAGCCCTAGTGTCAGGTAGGTGTCAAAATGGCAGGGGGAATTTTCAACAGCCTATGAAATCACTTCAATCACTTCAAACTATTCAGGATAATCCAAACATGGAATTTTTCCAGCAGAGCTGGAGAACACAGAGCATCCAGGCAGCATGGGTGATTCTGGCCATCTCTTTTCTCTGACTTGGATGGAATTTCCTCATGTTCATGAAACTGTGTCTGGTTTTATCCATTGTCCAATTGCACCTCCATTGAAGTACACTTATTTTATCAGCACTGGTGATTATTTCTTTGCCATTTATTTGCTCTCACTGAGACGGCTGTAGTGTGGTGTGTTGGTCTCTAGGGGCTTAGGTGAATTAACATCTGAGGGTTTTATCAGTTTCTGTACGTTGATGGTAAATTTCATGAGAAATAAAGTCACAAGGTTACACTTCCTTCATGTTATTGTAGTTTGAAATGGGTTGTGACCGTGGCCAGATGTCTGCACAGTCTGTAGGACTGAACCACGCCTGGTGAAGGTGACAATCACACTGTAGTGTCACAAAGTTAACTGGAAATTAGGATGATCAGCATGAGYCATGCTGTCAGGGAAAACAGTTCTACGCATTTGTTTGGTTCTGTTTTATGGTGGATCAGCTTCTCTAAAGACATTCCAAATAGTATACAACTGCAAAGATGACTAAGTGCATTTTGCATGCTGCTGAGTGCTCTTTAGCTGCTAGTGATGGCACTCATCATTGGGCAAGCACAGTACTTTTCCAAATTTGGGTATAAGTCCATGGTGGCAAGCTGACAGAGGGGCTCTTCTCCTTTGATACAACAGCAGGAAATACAGCACAGAAACTGCCTTTCCTTCTCTTAGCTCCCATGAGGACTAACYCCTCTAAGAACTTCTTGTCTGTATTTTTGTTGCTGACCCTTTAAATCAGGCAAGAACCTTCACACCTGGGTGGCCATTTCACAAACAGCAGACACTTGCTTCATGTTTTTCCACTGGAAATCATCTGATCCCAGTATTCTTTTACTTCTGTCCAGGGATATGGCCTGCATACTTGCTACCTTCTTGTACAGATGGAAGGGAAAATGAATAGCATGTGTTTTTCTCAAGGCAAGAAAGCAAGTAAGAAAAGGAGGAAAGCCTAATCTTGCTCAATTTGCAGCTGGATTCCATCCTGTATTTTAAAGTCTAGATCTCGTGGTCTTCAGAGAAGTTACAATGATGTATGTCAGTGATGTATGGCAATTCAGACCACCATAATTATTACTACTTCTTCTAACCTGCTTGAATTTTCTGCATTTACTGGATATTTAAACTTTTTCCAGCTTTTACTTTGCAGCAAGCTCTAGAGCTTGCTAAACCTAGGTGCCTGTGCAAAGCTATAGTGGATTTGGGGACAGGTTATGGATGCCTTACCCTAAATTTTGTAGCTATTAGCCCAGKTTCTTTTGGAGTATATTATAGAGGAGCAAAGCAGGGTGAACCAGAATAAAAGTGGTGTTTGCAGCAGATTTTGTCATCTCCACCTCTAACACAATTTTGTTCCTTGGAAATTTATAAGGCAGGAAAATCAGTTTCAAATAAGCCTTCTGAACTTCTGGGGGGGGGAAAAAAAGTTGTCTTTTTATTTTTTTTTTCCTGAACTGTGATAGAATCTCATAAAATCAGRCTGGAATATCCATTAATGACCCATTAAAATAATGTCTTAGAAAAAAAAAAAAAAAGCACTGGCCGCATTCTACCTGCCAGTGTATGTGGAATGTTTGCACAAGGCAGCTTGCATATACCATACTGACTCCATTCCCTCTCTGAACTACCTGAGGATTTACTCCAAATGGGTCAGTAGAATCTGTGTGCATTCAACTCCACTTGGACTCAGTGAACTGCAGAGATTAGTCAGAGTTACAATCTSTCTGAAGAACCAGCAGCCAGGACTAATGATCTTTCCCAATGAAAGCTCCCACAGGGGAACTTTGGTATTCATGCAGCACTGACAGCCCATAGCACACTGTAAAGCCTTGCTGCCTGCAACAAGCACTCTCACCCTCATTTCYCAGTGTGCCACTCTGTGCCAGGAATTGCTTTGCCAGGTGTAACCAGTGAGTTGGTGTCAGTGAGGCGAGCACCCCTCACAGAACACATTGGAGAAGGGTTTGGGCTGGAAGGGACCTACAAAGATCCATCTAATCCAACCCTCATTTCCACACTCACTAAATAGACTTCTAATACATAGTTCTGTTGAAACTGTGATACAAAGAATTCTAATCATCTCACACATAGAGCCAGTGGAGGAAAATGGTTTCCCATGGAAAGCAGTAACTAGAAATCTTAACAGTCTTGGGTTTTAGAAGCTATTCAACCATAAAACTAACATTATATAGCTTCACAGTCTTTTTAGTAAGAAATCAGCTTTGATAGCTAAAACAAGCTACTAAAGACTCTTCACTCTTTACAAACTTGCAAGTATACATGTGATTAACAAAATATCTTTGGAGTAAACGYGCCTGACCTTTAGAATAAGAACTCAGAGAGGTGACATGCTCTGCTTTGTGCACCAGGCTGATTAACACTCAACAGTCAGTAGACAAGCACAGAAAATACAGTAACACAACATTAATGATTCAGTATGAAAAAACTAATTGGTTGCCTAAGACACCTGAACAGTTTCTTAGGTGAGATACCTTTGGAGTACCTCATAAAACCATGCTGCAGTGTTTGTTGTTTCAGTGCTTTCAGAACTTATATCTAGGCTTGGGTAGTAAACTACTGCCAACAACTGCCAACAACTGTTTTCTCCTTCATCATGTAGAAATAGATCTTAGTGGTCTATGCAGCACAGGAACTGTATCTGTAGAGGCTGCTTACACAAGGAAACRCTGCTGTCTCCCACATAAAGTTAAAAGATGGCTGGGCTTGGGGGCAGCCACCTTAGAAGCTTAATTCTGCAATCCCTTAGTGTGACCAGCTCTACAATGAATAAAGCCTATGTACAAGTCATACATAAAAATTCAAGTAGAAATGTTTGGTGTGGGAGGCTGTAAGAGATAATGACATTTCTCACTTTTCAGTTTGAAAAAGCCATAAGTCTTGCTCACCAAAGTGAGTAGGCAGCTCAMTTTTGGGCAGAATACCAAATATTTGGCTTCTAAGAGTGCTTTTATCTGCACCAACCTAGAATAGAATTTGCACTGAAGAATAAAAGAATAAATCCACCTTCATTTAAAAGCATCAGAGTATAGGTGAGGTCTGAATCCAACATGTAAGAGAGCCAGTAAGCATGTTAGCAGATCTCACTCCTATTTTGCTGTTAGTATTCATTCAATGCCAACAGCATTTTACTGCAGGTGTTGACATGGCTACCTACCTTTTCAAAGAASCCACAGATTTTAAAAAGTAGGCTTATGATGGTTATGTTCATATCAATCTTAAAATACTGATGTAAGGTTACCCTGAGAGAAAGGCAGGGCGGAGCAGAATACTGAAAAGGAGACTTATAATATTCCTTCCCTGTGGTAAAGAAATCTAAATTGAGATGASCCTGCCCTTGTAAAAAAGAAAAAAAAACCAAAACCACACCCCCCACCAAACAAACAAACAAACAAACAACAACAACAACAACAAAACAAACAACAAAACAAACCCTCTTGCTGGCAGAAGCTCTGGATGGAGATGACTTCAGACAGGAGTATGGCCCCAGATCACGTGCTGCAGAAGCAAGCCAGCAGTGTCCTCTGCAAAACACGGTACAAGGAATGAGGATTCAGAAGGAAATCTCATTTCTCCTTTTCCTTTGTAGCAGGCCAGGATCTCAGCCAATTAAAAGCATGATACACAATGAAAGAAAGTTGCTCTGGATACTGCATAAAAATAAGGAGCTTTATTACTGCCTTTTATTTTTGGACTTAAAACTTTGTAATATAGTGTTTTTTCTAAGATCAGCATATTAACTTCAGTAGAAACAATAGCAAGAAGGGGAACAATAAATCAATTTGAACATTCACCAACCCAGGCTGCAAAAAGAATAAAAAACCTTCATCGGTGACAATTACCTATTAAAACACATTCTCTATATGCTGTTCTCTTAAAAACCTCGCAAGAAAGCCCAAAAGACTGCGTGACGTGCTGGCATGTCTGTTTCTCTAAATGCTGTTTTGTTCTCTCAAGCCCAACTTTGCCAATGGGAAATGACAATTCCCCAAGGGAAAGCTGGCGTGCCCTGGGACGTGCCAGAAGAAGGGTGAGTAAAACCTCTGCGCTTGTCCACTGCGTTCGTGTGTAAGTCATTGCTTCTCTGGAGCTCCAGACAGTTTGCACAACCTCCTCTCTGGTGGTTTTATTTTCTTAATAAAAGCTGACTTGGAACAAGCACAACATTTCAGTTGGGGACTGGATCACATTAGGAACAGAATGCAGAGATGGGAGGGCAGCAGTCAACCTTGCCGTCTGAGCATCTYCTTTCCTGCCTGCCTGCCTTCCCTTCATCAAGGATACTTCAGCTACCTACAAATTACTGGACAACCCCAAAGCCACTCTATCATGTCATCTTTTCAGATTATATTATTAATAGTGTCTTGGTGGGAGGCTGCATCCTCATGCCCAGAGATAATTGTTCAACTTTTCAAATGCTCTTTGGGCCACATTTTGGGCAAAGCTTTTCCAATGACAAGTGTACAGTGATTTATAACAARGCTCTCAATCCAGTCAAACCAAATAGAAATTGAGAAATTATATGAAAAAAAATCTCTGCAAATCTTGTTATTTTCCCTTTTTCTGTCTCAGAAGTGGTGGTTATTAAATGCTTRTACAGTATCCACSAGTTTTATCTAACTCCTAAATAAATAAAGTAGTGTCCATGGATGAAGGTCAGTACCTGTAATGCTGCCTGGAAATACCTCTCCATAGCAGCAAATATTGTGTAAYACAGGAAGAGTGATCATCATTCATGCTAGGGAGTGCTGTGAGTATAGACCTATAGTAGGCCTAAAAAGAAATGCTGGCTGCTTTAGCAAGGATAAATCCTGATTATGCCAATAGGATGCGCTGAGACAGGTCTTCCCAAGCTTGTGGAATTGCCTCTTGCAGAATTTTGGCTCCCCAAAGTGTTCATACCTCTGCTCTTAGTGCAAGCACTGTTCTTTCACCCAGCTGTCAATACTAAAATCACATTAAAAATATATAAACACATATTTTAAACCCCCACAATTTTTCCCTGGGAGGAGAAAGGACTTAACATGATAGATATTAGTCATCTTGCTTACATAACTATTAGAAGGTGGTCTGATATCATAGTGCTGGGTATCACATAAAAATAGAATACGAAGTCTGAAAACTTTCAAAACATATTTAGACTTTTTTTGACCTACATTTTGTATCACATATTATTTTTGATCTACTGATAAAGGCAGGATTATCAACACCATGGTATTTGGACACCTCCCAGGAATGGAAGAGTGGGGAGAATCCTGGAGCAATCTGCTAACAGGAATACTTTATTCCTGACTGACAGATGGAGAACCAGAAAGATGGACAGGCTATCTGGCCCTCACAAATTCACAAAGTACACCTGTGACAGGCTTGGGAGAAAGCTCAGTGCTTGACTTCTTGCCTAGTGGGAAACATAACAGCTTAACCATAGCCTTCACAACATCCATTCTTGCTCTCTTGTTAAAAATCTCTGTATTCCTCTTTCCATCACTCAGCATCTTCTCATTTAACTGACTGTACCATTTCTTTCTCTGCTTCCAAGCACCCTCCCAAATATCATAACAACTGTTCTTCACTAAAGCCCATTCCACATTAGTTTTTCCTTATTAAGCTGTTCTTCTTTACATGAAAGGAGGAATAGACCACCAAAGGGTGTTCATACCTATCACAATCCCTGCAAGACTCTGTTCTAATAAACCCCTGTAGTTCAGATTTTCCAAAAGTCTAAATTACTGTTAGTAGATCACTTTATAATGTTTTACCCCTTCATTTTCTACTGTTGCCACTCAGCAAATTGCTAGTAGAAACAAGTAGAACACTGCCACTCAATATCAGCATTTTCTTGAATAAATTATTGAATCAAAATAGGAATTTGAAAAATGGTATAGATTTGATCTGCATCACACAGAAGCCAGAAGTTAATGTGACTTTGATTAGCGTTTTTCCTAAAGAGCTGCATAGGARAGAGAAAAGATTAAAGGTGAAGGAGATTTCCAGTAAATACAACTGTCCTTTAACATCATCTTCTGGGGAAGATGCTCCAAGCCTCAATGAAAAAAGCTTCGTCAGATGCAGAACTGGGCTGATGCAAACGAGGTTCAGCTGTTTCTGATGTGAGCTGTTTCCATACAGGGCGTAAGCCACAGGAAACACCTACCAAGCTGTAAGCTGCCCTAAGAAAGTGCATGACTCTTGACTGCTTTTTGTTGGAGGATTTTGCATCTAACTTGAACAGAAGTGATGATTTTGTGGAATTCATAACTTGTGTTGGCATGTTGTTGTTGTTGTTGTTAAAGCTTTTCAAGTAGATTTGCTTGGGTGGATGGATATAGAAGTGAACTATTCAATATTGACGTGTGAAGTTTTATCTGGCTTAACTGGAACTAGCTATATAAATCACAGGGATTCCTTTCTGTTCCCACACTGTTTTAAGACTACTGTTATAAACAAACAAACAAACAAACAAACAAACCCAGAAATCTTCATAATCAGATCTAAGAAAATCTCTGTTATTTAAATAAGCGAGAAAAGGTTTTATTTTTAGGGGGAAATATGAACTTATTTTTTCACTTCTTTTTTGTCTTGACATTTTTTCACCACACARATTAGATATTAGGAAAAGAAATTGGTTTTGAAAGACATATTGACTGAGTRAATACATAATTCATAGCTCTGATTTTGTGGCTATTTTAGTGCAGGGAATGACCATGATTATCTCTTAAAATACCCAGCAGCATTCCTCCTCTCTGAGATGATGAATCTGTAGTTTCCACTGTATAAACTCACCACTGACTTGCTCTGAAGACACATAGAAATAAAATCTGACCACTCAAATGTTTGAACTGAACATAACACATGGAAATACAGGTGGAAGGACTGGATTTTTCCATGTAGTCATACAGGCCACACTTCTAGTTTTATTGTGAATCCAGATCCTGGAGCCATATTGCTATATGGGGCTCTTGGTCTGTGTTTTTAATCAATTTAATCAATTTAATTCAATTCAATTTAATCAATTTAATCAATTTAATCAATTTAATTTCTATCTTTAATTGGTGCAGTGTAAAGCCGGGAAGTGTGGAGGGAGTGCACCCTAATGGCTCAGGAATCAGAAAACAAATAAAAGAGCATCAGGTTTTCTTGACGCCATTCCCTAGATTTCCCTGACTCATGCTTTTTTAACATTTGGGAGTGACTGTAATGTCAGCTCATCAAACTGTTTTCTTCCTAACAGTGCCTGAGTTAGAATTTCAGGAGACTGTAATGAAATGAACTGTATCCAAAAAATCCAGACAGTTGTGCAACTGCAAACCAATGACCTGTTTGAATCTGTCTTATCTTAAATATATCATGGAATGTTGACTCTCTGAGGTATTCTTCATCCTTTAATAATTTCATTGACAGTCATTCCTCTGCCCGTTTATGAGCAAAAGAAAAAATAGGAATTAGTGAATCACTGGCACATGATTTTTACATGGGAAAAAAACAAGTAGTTGCCCAGTGCATTCTTTTTTTCCCATAAAGAAAAAAACATTGGGAAATGTGAACATGTGGGTGCTGCCCACAAAAATGCAGTGTATTATCCCTCATTCTCCACTGCGTTCTTTCTGAGCACTTGAGAAGGTGATAAAAATCCCTACCACTTAAATTTTGCAGTGTATCACATTATACATTTTAGTAATAAAATCTAAGTACACTTAAATACACATACATCTCTTTAACTAATACATTTTATTGTTGCACTTAGCTTTGCAGCTGTTAACTGCTTTAAGCAGGAGCTTTTCATGTTGTTGCTGGCATCTGAGGGCTTTTTCCATCAAATACTACTTCTCTAAGCCACTTTATTTACTTCAAAGACAGGTGAATTATTTAAGGATTAAAATGAAACATCCCTTAGTAGCAATTGTTAATTTATTTAAGATTAGTGCTTTGGCACTACTTAATGTAGCTGCTGTAATATAACTTGGCAGTTAATGCTAGCCAGTAATATATCATTGATCTGCAAACATGCAGTGGTCAAAACCAGATTTTCCATGCAGTTGAAAAGCCTCACATAATATCTTGCTCTTCCCTGAAAAGAGGGAAGAGGAAGGAAAAGACACAATTTTCTGTGGAATAGAATCACAAGTCAGTGATTCATTAAATCCTGTTCTATTTCATGCTCATAAATGGAGCAATGATTCTCTGTGAAATGGTATCTTCATAAGTTTCCTGTTCAAGTGATAATTCAAGTCAATATTAAGTCCAACAAGTTCTCCTCTGTCAACATTTCCAAGGAACAGTTCTTTCCAGTGTGAGAAATGACAGTATGTACAGTTGAAACAGAACTCAATTTTTTAAGYGGCAGTATCGCAAGTTGGGCATCTTCTGCATTTCTCAATCTCAACCYGCACTAGCATGTAGTTCTTACATTTGTCTTTTAAAGCACAGAAAAAAMCAAAGTGACATTTCAGCAACATGTTGTAGAATCTCAGATATTTTCAGAAAATCTTTTCCATTGAATATTTTAACTGCCCCATTTTCAAATAGTGGCCATAACACAATTAAACCAGCCTCACAAAAGATGCTGACATCTAAATCCATGCTGGTAGCAGGGTCACAATTTGCACACCGCTGTAGCTGAAGCCCTTTGTGTGGTCATTTTAGATTGCTTTGTGGTGAAATTCATCCCATGACTTTAAACAGGACAAAATCTTCATGTCACCTAAATCCCACTGCATTTTCAATAAGTTATGCAGGGCATACAGGCAGCCTAAGCCTCTGCTGAGGGCTCTGAAGTGTTTATTGTGGATATTATTAGAGCTGCCTCCTGCGTCAGAGGAGTGCAAGGTGGTGTTTTTGAGGCACTTGTTGCAACCCTGTTGGGAGCCTGAGCTCACACGTGTAAAATGTGCTAGCTGGCTTTGTAGTATGATTTATCAGGTAAGGCTGTGCAAAACCCATCAACTGCAATTTGCATGGGCTTTGGAAAATGGACCTGGCGTGCTCGCTTTGGGACATTCCCTCCACTATTTGTGCTTTGGGTTTCAGTATTGTGTGAACCTGAGAACTCAAAGTGAAACTGGCCATAGCCATGCACGTCATCGCCGCGTTGCGAGCAATGACTCTGCTGCTGCCAGCACCAACCAAAGCACCTCCAAGCCCAGCTGCCCCCAGAATGGCTCTGCAGGATCCATYCCCACTCTCTGCCAAGAGGAGGCTCTGGCCAGGGCAGTGCTCTAAGTCACAGTGTCCCACACACCTTGTACTCGCACAGCCCGTGCGACCCGCGGCATTCCTGCCTGTACGGGCCTGACTTGTTTCAGAATGTGTGAGGGAAGACAATGSATAGATTGGGCTAAAAAAAAAGTTTGCTACGGTCTTTTTTCTGTGTCATTACAAATTCCAAGGATTTCTTGTTCAGGGATAAAATCAAGGTGAATTTACCAGTTTTGTGGYCCGAAGAATTTTTACAATTTAACCACTTTTCATTTTTTGGAAGACTCAGTTTTGGTTCATATCAAAGAGCCTGAATGCTTTAAACTAAACTTAAGCTAATCTACAACTTCATCAAGTTTAAAAACCAATGAGATTGGTTTACACTTAAACTAGTAATGAATTGGGAGTTTCTACTAGAGATATAAATATGTGTATAAGATAGACACAGGAATTGAGGAAGGTAGTTCTCTTCATAAAAATCCAGTGAATATCAAGTGAATAAGAGAAAAACTMATTTAAATTAAATTAAACGTACTACATTTGGTTTAAAATGTTCCAAATATTCTAGCAAAACAACAGAGCAACTATTCTGTTTTGCAGTTTTGTAAGAAATAAATGAGAATAGCTAACAAATGAAAACAAATTAATAAAAAAATTTCAAATATTTGTTATATAAATCCACACAATCCTGATGTTTTCACACAGTAATAATTTATTACTCTAAGAAGAGATTCCAAGTTTGCAGATGATACAGATAATTATTAAAATGTCTCTACTGCTGCTTCAGATTTTCCTTACTCAAGTCCCTCACCAATTGTCATCACTGCTTTTTTTTCTGTCTTGACCATTAAAAAAARAMAGAGAATGAAAATAAAATTTCAGTAGTAAAGAAGAAAAACAACTTTTGCTCTACTGTTAAATCAGGGTATTCTATAACTGAAAAGCMAGTCAATTTATAACTAAATGGTTAGAATAACTATTTCTGTTTGAGAAGACCACAACCCACAGGTGGAAGAAAGACATACCRAATTTCTAGTAAATAGATGTGCACAGACACTCTGAAGTTTGGTTCAGTAAAGACAAGACATGGAGTTTAGCTCTTTGAGTATTCCTTGTTTTTGTAGATGTGAATATTTAGGACTTGCCTTTCAAATCAAGATAGAATTGTTCATCCTGCTGAATAATTTAAACCAGCTAAAGAAACCTGACCCATTAACCCTCACCTGTAAGATACAACAAATATTGCCTACTCAAAATTCTGCCTTCTCAAACACTTTTCACAAGTTACCACATTTACTGCCATGTGCTCAATGGAAACAAGTCCAAATTCTTTTGATCCCCAGCACCTTATCTAAAGAAATGACATTACCTGCTTGCATTTCACTCAGTTGTTAGTGACTAAGCAAACATCTCTGCTTCTTTACCTGATCACATAACTTTGGGGTCCTGTAAGCAACTCTTGCTGTATTTGTTCTTTCCAGATTGCTCTCAATTAGGTCTTTCACAGGGCAATCACATCTCAGGTCTGATGTCAGGTAGAATGAGCACACTGCTGATCACCAGAGGCATACAGACTTCACCCTGGAAACAGTGAGAGGAATCTTGTGGACACACACACATGCATGCTTGTGCACTCACACACATGACTATAAGGGAACACACTGATTATGCTCCTTAGGAGCTCTCATTTTGTTTTTTTTTKAATTGCCAGGAAATCAAGAAGAGGAACAGCCTGTAATTTTCAACCAACCAGGCAAGAAGCAAGAGAAAGATGCTTGAGGGGTAGGAAATTTGATGTGAGATGAAGTCAGGCTCACGAGACAGTCCAAGAATTAGGGGAGTCATGGGGAAGTCTTGCTTTGACAATAATAGGTAAATCTGGTGCAGAATGATCAGTAAGTGTGCCATAGGATCATGAAATCATTGAGGTTAGAAATTTAAGATCAAGTCCAACCACCCACCGCTATTGGTGGATATCAATGTGATAAATACAACTCCAATCACAGCCTATTATTCCATACAAAGGAAAATGAGCTTGTAGTTTGCAGGGAAAACCTTTACATGCTTGTGATTGTATGACTACAACCATTTCATGTTATAGGATACCACCTTCTCAGGATACTACGTTAATGAGAGGATTAAAATCCAGTGAATTTACAGGTGAAATAATCCTGTCCATCTCCTGACCTTTCTGCCTGACTGCACAGGCTAACTGGTTTTGAGCATGCAGAGAGAATCTTTGCCATGTGATTGCTACTCAGACACTGTCTCTGTAATTTAGATTATGAAAGGCTTGTGGTGACTTTCAGGTTTTGTCATCAATAGCATGTTTTTGGCGTGGGTGGTGTAGATGTGCCAAGCCCAGCACATCATGATGAGAGTATGAACTATTTCAGGTACTCTGCTACAGCAACTCTGTCGTGCTTGATTAAGCCACAGGTTAATCCAGTAGGAAGAATAATCTAGAGTGTATCTATAATGTGGTTTCCTGAGTCCATCAAAATTAATAAGTTATCAGGTCCCCCACATGRAAGCCTGACCTTGTGGGGAAAAGTAGGAGGTAAGCTAATCCTGGCACTCCTGGCACAGGGGGCACRCTCCTCTCAGAGCCTCACAGAGGAGTTAGTGCATAAAATTCCCTGCTTGTTCTGTTTATGTGCTCACAGGATTTTAAAACCCTCTGGAATCTYTATCTCCAGGAAATGGTCATCCATGGGCCCAATCAGTGACTGGCACAGGTCCTCTGCAGATTTAAWAGAAGACACCTCTCTATCCTACCCTTCCTGTCATCAACTTGCCTCTACAAAGATGTCCAGGCTGTTTCACGTGGTGGTCTTTGGGGATTTGGATGAGAGTGCTGAGATGGCCTTGCTTTGCATACATCACTGAAATCTTGGCTGGCTTTCCAAATCTCTTGTCTTCTTCCCCTGATTTCCAGTGCTTACTTTAATTTATAGAAAGTGTTTTAATGATTGGGCAGCAAGGACCTCTCAGATCAGATGGGAGAACCATATGTCATTAAAGTACAAGGTAGAAATTTAATGTCATAATAAACCTGAGCTTGAAAATCACCTTTTTTCCTGTGGAGAGGTAACATATCACAGGACAGAACTGCAAAGTGCTGCTCCTGTCTTTGAATGTCTGTCCATCAACTATCAACTGTGTTGCATCAAAGTAGAAATGAGTGTATGACTCAGCTTCCTGCAAGTACAAACTTAATGACGGTACACAGTGCAGCCCAGAGGAATGGGAGATGGTGAAATGCTCCACGCTTGACCCTAATGGGCACTGTTCAGGATGTTGGTCAATGCTCTTCAAACAAAAACAAGCTCCAGTTTGTTCTATAAAATGAGGAATGCAGCACAGAAAACTGAGTCTGTGCCGCAGAAAGTCCAGTGATAGCGGTGACTAAGAATTTTATACTGTGTTGAGTAATACCGCTCTGCGGGGCGATGCAGGAGAAGGAACAATTTAGCACAGTGTATACTCAGATTTATAGAAAATCAGCTTCATGGAAACTGCCACCAGAGCAGTACTGACGGGTTTGCATTGTGTGAGCRCTGAAGAAAAGCAAAACAATGCTGGGAAACAGATTGATTTTGTTCTCAGCTACTCTGCATAGATGAAACTTTTATTAAGACATGTTGTCTTGCTCTGGCAGCAGATTGAAAATTGCCTCCTAAAATTCTGGTGACCTAGGATGCGCTCCTTTTCCCATTGCAAGAGTTTTTTAAGTCAATGTACAGTTAATTGGTGCAACAAAGCTTTTGGGGCTGGGGAGGTTCAGGAACAGACTGCCCACGTGCAAACTGAAGACAGAGTTGTTATGCTCTTTCTTTCCAGTGCAGCTGCATGCAAGGAGTGGGGAAATGTGTAATCACTACCAGTTTCTTGGCAGTCACTCTTGTAAGTTAAAAAAGATAACTGCTGTGTTGGGCCACACGTTCCTTGTACCTTGTGTATACAGCTCTCATCAAATGCATGCAGGTCCTGAAGGGAGCAAGGGCAGTGCAGGATCACCCTCACACCTTCTCAGAAGCAGAGAAGGGAGGCAAAATCATGCTTTTACCTTCGCAAACTGCAAGTCTCCGTTCTTCCCCAGCTGRCAGCTGTGCTGTGTTTCCAGGTGCAGCTGTGCTAGAAGCTTGGGTTTACACCTATGGGCTTTTTCTGAAAAGCAGAGGGCTGGTGAGGAATCGGTTCTGCAAAAGTCCAGTTACGAAGACATCACATACCAAGATCACATAGATTTGAAAGAAGGTTTGGGYGTTTTTAGGCCATTCTGGCCATTTGAGTAATGGAATCTGTTTTTAAAAGTCATATGGGTAATATCTTTTATGACATAAACTGGGGAAAACCGGACAAACTTCAAGGCAGGCCAGTTCTTCCTTAGATACAAACAAGCACGTTCATAAAATCTGGTTTATCATATGGCTGGCTGTGTTTAGGYCTCCTTTGTTTCATTTTTTCCACTAGCACTTTCTGTGCATCTGAGTGCCTGCAGTGATGCCAATTTTACAATCTTTGACACACATGAACTAACACATTCTGCACCATTCTCAACCCTACATTTTAAAGGAAATTACTTCAGAACTCACCCCAGAAAAATAAAATTTCTAGGCAGAAGAACAACTATTGATTTCTAGTTCATCCACTAAGAAAAAAAAACAGCTTGGTATTGCAAGTGCTCTCCTTTTACCACATGAACTTGTATACTTACAATGCACACTGTGGCTTCTTAGTTATTTGCAAAATCTGCTKCAAGTACCATCCTTAAAATACAGAAACACAGTGTGTTTGGAAAATAATTACAGATAACTTACATGTATTTTGTAAAATATTTAAATACACATGCAAACATGAAAGTTTATGCTATAGGAAAACACCAATTCTACCTACATTGTTGTAAAATAAATTAAAGCTCAGTATTTTCAGATGGTGGTATACAATCTTACAGATTTCCAACAGCACTGTTGTTATTCACTTCAACCATGATAATATCATGTGGCTCCAGTTAATATGAGAGCCTGTAATTAAAAATTACAATGGTAAATGCTATAACTACACAGTAAGAGACTTGTCTTGAAAATCCTAAACAGCTGGTGGGAGTGGATTTAATACAATTTACGCTAATAATTGTTGAAGAGCTTGCATGCATAGGCTGGAGCTGTGGTCAAACCTCACTTTCAGGTCTGGAGCTTGACTGTCTGTATCTGCTGCGTGACAGCAAACAATCTCTATTTCTTTCTCCACTTTACATATTATCACACTGTAAGACCATGTATATAGCAGATGTTATTTCCAGTGCTCAAACCCATTTTTTTACTTACATGGCATGCAGGCTGGAAATGCCCGTGGTTGCGTTTTGTTGTGCCATTTTGACAGACAACATAAGGTTTATTGTAAGTTCTGCCAGTGCAATCTGGCAGGAGGGTCCTAGTGAATTTTTGTGTGAATCTGTGACTGAAAAATTGCCRTCTGACAGCCGAATTTTTTACTGACCTCTGGCTCATATCAATTTCAAATGCACACTTGTAGAAACATGTCTTCAACATRCTTTTGAAAATGTGTGAAAATAATTGATGAAATACTATTTTTCTTTTCACTTTAGCTGCTATTCACAGCAGTCTGCAGGATCTTAAATTGGCAAATGTGTGGAAAAACAGAAGGCTTTTAAATTAAGTAAAAACTTCTTCTTTGCACTGTCTGAGTAGAGCAAACAATCTGACTTAGTTTACCCTAATATGTACTTATTTTTGCTGGTTCATTTGCTGTAACCTATAGAGCTCTCTGGTCTGGTACCTCATATATTCACATGACCATCATTGCCAGTAAAACTGAGAGACCAGAAATGAGCAGCAGAGTGAAGGGAAAGGGGAGGGCTGACAGATATATTTTATGTGAATTAGACTGTTTGTGCACTGTGTCTACATCCAGATATATATTATCAACTATGCTAGTCAGACTATGTCCTGACATGGGTTAACCCTTAATCATCTAAAGTTTCTGGAGACACCTTGGCTTTCAGCATGATAAAAGGACCCTGGATGAATGAAACTTTATTTTGAATCAAAGTAATTTTTCAGAGTTAGTRTCTTGCAATTTATGGTCTCCAAAGGAAGCAGATTAGCAAGCAAGCAGACCTTGACTCAATGCAAATTGCACTGCTTCTTCAGTTCACATGTCTRCAAGGGCCCAGCTCACAGCATGAAAGAATAGCTCAGTCCCAGTTCCCATCAAACCCCTGACCTCTCTGTGAGACTGCCAGCGTGGATACCAGTTATGGAAGTAATTTAGTGCACAAACAAGTATTTACCAGGAATTAAACTGAGACCACCAAACACATTTCACAGTGGAGACCAAACAGTCAGCAGACTGAGGCAATTTTAGGTCACTACCAACTTGGGCCTGATTCAAGAAAGCAACCTCAGATAAAAGTCTCTACAACCCATCATCCAAGTCCCTGAAGGCATTCAGTCCCTAAGTTCATTTTCTGCTATAAACATAATTCCTGCATGAGATAAGAAGTTTCACTGTACATTCAGTAATCCCGGAAAAGATTAGAAACAGAAATGGGGAAAAAAAGGCATTTGAAACATTTTGCAGAGGCAGAGAAAGTGCTGTGTTCGTGTGAAGAAGTGGGAAGAGGCTCCAGCACTCCCCTCTAACACAAGAGCAGTTAATTGTTCCATGGGGGAAGCASGGATCTATCCTCCAAGAGATCATTGCTGACACGAGGCACTTTGTTACTGCACTGTGCTCCCTTAATAACATTCTGACATTAACTCAATATTGATCTTTATATATTTGTTCATCTTCAAATAATTCACTTCTGCTTTGCTTCTGTCTTCATTTCTTTTGTTCCTTCTGTTAGTCCAAARAGTGGATGGATGAATTGTCTTCTCACAGAGAGCTGAACTCTGTGATAATGAGCAAGTACTTTTAGGAGAACATTTTGTGGCACATAGGTGCAGCTTTTAGGAGGAGCACAGCAATGAAGAATATGAGCTTATCTGTAAGCAGCACATACTGTATTGCTCCTGGAAAATTAATGAGTATATTTACTATATATTTGCATAGCATGTTTAATCTTTCACTGGAAGCTGGTTTCTTTTCCTCACCTTTTTGCACTCAAAAATGAAAACCCTTCTTCCCCTCCCCACCCTGAATATTTGCTTTGTAGACAAGGAGACAGTGACAAGGCAACATTACWAARYTCCCTGCAAGAATGGRWCACAGAGCACAGTGGTGCATTCCTACAGACTGCTCAGTACTAGCATGTAGCCCATCCTATGGATGTAATCAAAGATGTCAGCAGTCAGATATATTTAAAAGATTACTTACCTGATTTTTAGCCTGTAGATAGCCAACACCAGCATTTCATTCTAGCTGTCCTCTCATTGCTGCTGGAGAAAGTAGCACTGGTGCCACTGTGCATTTGATAGAAAATCCACCCTTAGTCAAATCTACTYTACCACTGAGGCCTGAATTGCCAGGAACTATCCCCCATGGCATGGCTCATTCCTTTATATACAGTTATTACTGGTAATRAGCTGGCTCATCTCTAGATGGAACATTAAAACAAGAGAAGTTTCCTAGTTGGTTTAACTAAAGCAGTAAGTGCAATAGAGAGGTTTAATTATTATGTGTGATAATAGTCAAATCCAGCTCTCTAGTAGTGGTTTTTTGTTCAGTAAAAGTTAATGTTTATAAAGGAAACATGTACTTTGCATGATTCAGAGAGGWGAGAGAGAAGTCTGAACCTGAACCCTAATATGGTCATTATAAAATAGAAAGAACCAAGGCTTTGGATTTTTAGTATTCTTTAATGTGAGTTTCAAAATACAGAGTACATTGAGTTGTGCTCACTAAGAGAGAGAAGTGGTAAGCCTGATTATTATGTAAATCCAAAACTTGAGTTGGAATCCCAAGTTCAAATTCAGGCCTATTTTTGCTGTTGCACTAAGAGAATAAGGAGATTTTTGATTAGGTCATATTTTGTGTTATTTAATCCAGAAGAAGGTGCCCAGTGACTAATGGCTGTAAGTAACTAGCTAGCTCACAGTAAGAGGTTTTTATTCAGCTCCTCTTCTGGCATCAGGCATAGTATTTCACCAACCAGAGAATGTCCAACATGTAAGAGTAATGAGGAAACAAGCCATACATGCAGATGGTTGTTGCCCACAGAAGTGGGGAGAAGTACTTGGCTGTCCCTCAGCAGAATGAGGTCACACTAGGAAAAAAAAAGAGATTAAGTGGACTTACAGACAACAGCAATACAATCTCAGTATTAAATTTTGTGATGTTGCAACAGAGGATGATCATGGTGATATGACATGTTCTTTCTGAAAGAAAGCAAGCCCTGGAGTGCTCATGTTCTGCCAGAGCTATTCTGCTCACAGTAGTTACCTCTTAACTTCTTTTTTCACAATGAAGTAATAAAATAGACCATCTTGCATACAACAATTTAGAAATTCTCTTCCTTCCTAGAAAATGCCTCTTACCATTCTTGTAACTTGAATAAGTCACTGAAAGCATTTTTTTAAACAGCACTTCCTTCCATTTGCTTGCTCATTTGTGGTTGAAGTATATTTATTCACTTCGTAGCTCTCATCCTGCCAAGGAGCAAACATGCAACACAGACCTCTAAAATAAATGACAGAGCTACAAAAGGCAATTTCTGTTATCCCCTTGTAAATCTGGAGGGAGGCCCAGATCCACAAGTTGTTTCTTCTCGGGGCTCATTTTTAGATGCCCTCAATGTCATCTAACAAGGCCCCTGGACTGGAGTGAGTCCCCTAAATCTCATGGATCTTTCCTCCACTAATACGGACTCACACTAAAATAAATAGGAATAGTAAAAAATTCAAACCCTTGACTAAGTGAATTACAAGTMATTTMATTGTTGTCAGTATTTTCAGTGTGRAATAGAGGGACAAGCAACCAGAAAGACTGAGCATGATCTCCATATATAGCCACAGGGCCAAGGATTTAGATTTTCAGGGACAAGGAATGATATTCTACGGCAAGCAAATATTCTTCACACAAAAAAAAGAGCTTGAAACTTTCAGTTGGCAAAAATATTTTAATAGAAAACTTCCCACTTGCCAGAACTTACCTTTTTTGATGTGGAATTGCAAAAGTTATAACAGCTCCATTTTCTGAGATTAACATACCAGATTTTGGAGTAGCAAAAGGTTTCACWAGCACCCTAGGGGCGTGAACTGCTTGTGGCAGTAGGAATATTTTCCATCACTTGCCTTACCTTTCCCTGAGGATTTTCAGTGGAAGTGCTGAAGGTGATGCATCCAAGTGTTTCTTTCCTCCTATGACTGTCAGATGTATGCTGCAGTGAGTGAAGCTAAACCCTACAAACATGCACAACAGGTTCTGCCTCTGGGGAACGGCCAGTGCCAAGTGATGGCTTGGCCTGAGCACACCTGTGGTGACAGAGTTCATTTGGAGGAGTGTTCTGGTGCCTCACTCCTCCCTGGATGTAACACTCTCTGCCCTTTCTATCTGGCGGCACCACTCTCTGATGTACAGAGAGCAGACATACTTCTGTGGCAGACAGACCCAAAATTACACAGGGAAGACTATGACAAGGCATTTCCACCCTGCACTTCTGAGGAAATCTCGTTTGCAATGGTCAGTTTTGCCATGTGCACAACACTCATCCTTCAAGGGGTGATGAAGTGCAAGACCCAGCATCCGATCAGAGGCCATCATTGAAAGACCATTGCAAGATTATCAATAAACATCAGTTAAAAATCACAAGGCCTTCTCTTCAGCAATGCAGGCAGCAATCTCTTTGGTTTAGGTTGTGTTTCACTGACTTCCCCATTGGCAGGTTTTCTTGTCCTTCCAGCACTGCCTTCCACACCAGCAGGCAGAGTCACCTTGGGCTTGGGAGAGGTGCCTAGCATGGGAGGAACGCTGGCCTGAGGAGAGACRAGAACAACATCTGTGTCCTTTGATAAACGCCCAGGAAGAAAAGGGAAGGCTGTGCTTTGTGTGCTTGCCCAGGCACGCTGCCAAGGGTATGCAGGTCAGCTCTGATTAAGAGAAAGTTAAATGGATCAGTAGGCCCAGTCCCGGAAATGTGACCCTACCAGGGCCGCTTSGGCAAGAATGAGAAAACGTATGGAAATGTGGGTAGGACTTTGTTGCTGAGATGTGGTAATAGTGTCAGGTTGATGAGGAGCCCATGAGGAATGCTGTCCTTGCCCAGGAAGGAACAGTCTGTACTCTGATTACAACAATAACAGAAAGACCAGCACTCAGCATGTAGCTGAGGTTTCAGAAGTTGCAGCCCCATCACATGCACCCATCCAGATCCAAATCCCAAAACCCAGCCCCTTCCACAACACAGAACATGGCATGGAGTTACAGAAATGCCCATGCCAGTTGGAATGGAAAAAGATCCATATGTGGTTTTGCCTTGTTCCCTTGCTTCCATCTTTTTCTCCTTGTCTAAGTACTCCTTCCAGCTTGGGGAATGCCAGTTCTCTGCATACTGCACATCTCTTTCCCTCTCAAGATCATCACAGTAGCACAGTTTTTGCTGTCACATTCTAGMCCTCCTTTTATGAGCACCTCACCAAACTGAGCTATTTTAATAAACAAGAACAGGTTCAGTCCCTCATAATTGCACACCACTTCCCCACTCTGAGTAGTAGCCAAGCCACTGTTCTGTGTGGCTCCTTATCACAGCAAGATTAAAAATAGTTTTATCACAATATGTAAAGTGTTGCTTAATCCTCTTCTTCCCACATTAAAAGCAGATGTTCAGACAGACTGAATCAGATTCAGCAAATTTATTACTTTAGATGTGCAAAAGCTTCACAAGTTCTGACTTACGTCTGAGTTTGAGTAAGACAGGCAGTATTTTCAGATTTAAGAAACTATTGTTTCCGTGTAAATGGAACCTTMTTTTTTAGGTTTGGAATGGCCTTGATGTTCAGTCCTGATACCAGTGAAATCAGTGGAAAATTGGATGCATAAAGAAGAGTTCARACCCATTTTAGGGCATCTCTTCAAGTCTGAAGAGTATGCGTGTAAAGAAGCACAAGTCATTGTAGTAACAGGAATTACTATAAATATCTCAAAAAATTAATAAATTAAGGCTTTAAAAGAGTAAAAAGTCAGAGAAAAAAAAGTTCCAACAATTCACAAGGTTTTAGATAACCTTTGTTTCCCCTCCTTTCACTGCTGCTCCCTGAACTYTAAATCAAGAGACTCTTAAAGTCAGGAAGCCAGACAGACTTCCAAAATATGTGGTGACGCTCAGGGGCCTGTGAACCGGAAACAGACATTTACTGTCTTCTTTCCCAACCCAGTTGGCTCCAAATATCTGTAGCTGATGTGCTGGGATTTTGGGTTTCAGCCAGAAGACCTAACCTGAGAGACTGGGAGCTCACGAACCATGGAGGTCATGAATCGTTTCATGTCCACCCACTTTTCTTGCAGGGAGTGTTTACAACACTGGCACTTTCACAACAGGAGAGAGGAGAAAAAAAAAAAAAGAGGGTGTTTTTAATCCATTAGGCCACTGCTGATTCAGTAGTAATAAACATGAGTCTGTTTCCGTGATTGTTCTGTACACAGCAAACGTTTGTGTAATGTGTCAGTTAAGTTTGTGCGTTGTAAGGATCTCTCATTGAGGTCTGACTGCGTCCATAACCAATATATGAAAATCTGCCTTTGTGTGCATTTTGGGTGCCTGCATGAGGGAGGAAGAGAGCAAGAACTTAATTCCTAAGACCCTTAGTCACCCTCTGATCTTTATTTCTGAGGACGATCAAAGCACCAGCTTTTGAGAAGATGATTTCCCTCTGCTAGGCTAAAGATATCAAGGTCAGAAGATAGCGCACTTCCCAACAGCCCGTGAGGAATGAGCCCTATAAAAGCTTGGGATGTTTGCAGACAGTGAGAGGGGAGCCAGTTGCTGCTGTTGCTGCTGCTGTTGCTGTGCCTCTTGCTGTGTTACAGACATCTTGACTGGCCTCAGTGATTTAACGATGAGTGTTTGTTGGCCTGTGAAACGCAAACACATTGTAAGACTGTTTGTACACCAGCTAAACTCTTGCAGATAGTTTACACTCTAGGATGAATTCTTTGCACACACTGATCTGTATTTGCAATGCGTGTCTTCCTCTCTCAATGCAGACTTTCTCTTGCTTTTCTTTCACCTTAATGTTGCGAAACACATCAATGTTGCCTAACTTTTGATCATATGAGCAACATAAGGTCATTTACATGACAGCTTGGCTACTTTACAGTTTGTTGTAAAACTGCAACTACATTCAGAAACAAAATAGAGAGGACAATTGTAGAGAAAGGTCAGCATTTCATTCTTAAGAGTTCTTATATTTTAGTATTTGCCTCATATTGTTTTGGGAAGAGCTAAGTAAGACCAACACTAAATACTTTATTCCAAATAAGACATTTCAGATCAAAGATAAATAAAATATTCTGTTTTCCATTTTTCTTYCCCTCTCCCAAAAATCCTATCACTCATTTTTTCCAGCTCAGTCACAGTCTGAAACATTTATTATTTACACAAATTTACACAACAGTATCTTATAGCCTCACAGGAGAGGACTTTGCTGAATTTTGACTTAAATTTGTCAATGTTATATATATGTATATATGTATATATATATATTTATATATATAGACAATACAGAGGAGGAGCAATACTTGAAACTTCAAAMTGAAATATATGTGATAGCCAGTTCTGTATCATTATAGGGTATCAAGGGTATCAGTGTGAAATTGAGAGCAACCAGATATGAAAAGAAAGACAAGGGAAAAACAGCTGTTAAATTTTCATGCTACTTTGGTAGAGAAGTTTCTTTTTTACCTCCTCTATTATTTAATAAAACCTGATCCACACTTAGAGTAATGGCCTGTTTCAGTTTCAAGCAACACCACAACTCCAGAACTAAGGAGTGATTACTTCTAACTGAAAGCTTTTTATGTTAGATCTGACTGTGTCTTTTTTCAATCCATTGCTACTCTGTTTTGCTTCAGTTCTTTGAGTCAGGTGAAGTAGGAATGGAGCTCTGAATCCAGATTCACAGATTTAATACCAGCCTACCTGTATTTTGACATTTTTTGAATTTACCGCATCCACTTAAAAAAACCCAAAAACCACGAAGAGTGAAATTTTAACCCTGCTGAAGTTGATGCTTCAACTCTCASAGATTTTGGTGGACCCTGAATTTCATTTAAAATATTTATGTCCTGGCAATCAACTAAAGATCTGTTTCCAGTAGCTTTGAGAAACCATGTGCCCCTCTATCTCAGTTTGTCTTTCCATGGATGTTTTGCCCAGTGAAGCATCTCACCCAGACATAGCGTGCGACTTCTCTTAATGTGTTTCTCACTCCTGTCAGTCACCCATTAGTGACTGCAGTTTCCACTGCCTCCTCCCACAAACAATTTCTGCCTTCCTTCCCCCTACGGCATTTCCTGTGCCAGAAATGGACACATCAGACCCAGTCTCCTCTTCCAAATCTCTCCACAGGGCTCCTCTTCTTTGGTCTGCCGTCTCCTGAAATTAATTTTACGCCCTCATTTAGAATATTGCTCATAAAATTTAATTACTGAAATGTCTCCATGAATAAACAGAAAAAAATTAGTTAAAAATGCAGTGAGGAAGTTTCAGGTTAGACGCCAGGGAAAAATAGTAATCTGGAAAATGCTGACACATCTCATAAATATTTGGGAGTCATTTTCTACTTCCAGATGTCATTGACTGTGCTGAGAGAGCTCTAGGCTAAGCTTTATGTTTCAAGATGAGCCTCAGTCACACAAAAAATAAGCGGGGGAGGCACATGCAAAGTCTGAAGAGGGGACAACATTGTCCCATCCGTGCCACCTCACAGAGCCCCMCAGGAGGGAATGTGCTGTGTGCCCYGGAGRTGTGCAGGAGTCTCATGCTGCCATTATGTCCCCAAGAGAGTGGGRGTCTTCCAGGAGCAYGATCAACTCTGCACAYATACACTTCTTCAAAATCCTGCTGACCTTAAGGCCTTAATTTATGGTATATTTCCTAAACTTTGTTTTAGGATTGGCACAGAAGGATTGCATGTGTTTTGTGGAAGGTGTATGTATGAACTTGGGAGACCAGGCAACAGCTGAGACAGGAATTTCCACGCAGCCCTGCAATCTTGTGACTTTTTGTAACTTATGCATTGTCTGTCTCCAGCCAGCTGGACAACAGTCCTGGCTCCTTGGCACTTATGGCACATTTTTCCAGTAAGCTCTAATAAAATGCTTCCTATCATCCCATTTCATTGGAATGAGGAGGGTTCCCACAGAAAGTGTGCAAACTTGGCAAAACACAGTAGATCCAATGTTATCCSAGCACAGCAAACACAAAGTAAATGTATCATCTAATAATCAAAGGGCTCTTCAGATGACTCTGACACTCCTTTTAGGTACTGTGGGATAATATGTTAGGTGCCAGACTGCCACATTTATCCTTAGTTCTCCTCTGAACTGAAAATAAGGATAAAAACTTCAATGACACTGTCCTTTAGACATGGCTTCGCAATATGCTACATGTCTAGACTGCTGTAAAATCAGGAGGATTTTGTTTGAATGACTTGTTTATATGATTCCCATAATAAATAGCCTGCGTTTTTCTAGTTGTATTAAAACCACATTGGAGCAAATTCTACGCCTCATTACGCCACTGCAAGTCTGCCATCAGCTATCAGGAGTTTCTGATTGAGACCAGAGTTTGTTTTGCCATGATTTTAGGCATTGCACTGATGAGAAGTATGACACCATCATGCTGTATGCATTCAAGCATTACAGAGTGTAAGCTGGAGGCTTTTAAACTGAGAGAATTATATCAGCTTTTGACTTGATATTGTCCCATTCTTCATCTGGTATAGAGGTGATGCACAGGACTTGCAGAATATTAAAAGATTTAGCAACCAGTGCCTGGCCCAAAGGAGAGTTAAAGGAAATGTCATTCTCCAAAACTGGTGTGATTGAGAATTCAGCCTAAGGAGGATCAGGCCTTACAGAAGACCTGTGTCATCCTGAGGAAGATGGATRATTCATCAGAGAAAACCTGGTCCTTGGATGGGAGAGTAGACGGAGGTCCCAGCTACAAAAGTCACAGGCCAGAAAGATACAGACAAATGGTCAGTGGCTGTGTGTGAATGAGCTGAGAGATTGTTTGGCTTCACTGTCCCAGCCTGGTCTAAGCAGACAGACAACTTCTACTCGAATATTTATTTCCATGTTGGGGAATTTTCCCTGAAACTTTGTATTTATAGCTGTGGAGTCTCTATGCCCCTTTGTATTCATGCCAGGCCCTTTGCATGAGAGAATTCATGAGAGAGCTCCGAGAGACCTTCTGCTTTGTACAAGGGGATGGTGAGAAGAATTTTGCTCCAAATCATTACCTTTCACAGGCTGAGGCCAAAATCTCAATGTTTTTCTCTTCTTGTACCAAGACCAAGTTCCTTTGGAATAGCTGACTCCAGCACCTGAGGCTGTCATGGCCTGACAGGTTTCGGCACCTTGAGGCTCATCCCCAGGGCTCCAGAGGGGGTGCTGGGGAGCTGATGGAGGGATTGTCTTCAAACAGTGAAGTTTTGTGCCAGTATCACCCAAGCAGTTGTGGCTGTGCATTTCTAGCAGCTGCTGTCACCCCAGCTTTGCCCTCAGCTGCAGAGAACAGCAGCAGAAACTGAGGAGTAAACAAGGTTGAGGAAGACAACCACTTTGAGAWGCTGACTCAAATAGGGACTTTTCCCGAGCTTTAAAAACCCAGCTTGCTGAGATTGACAAGGATGCACTCTGGGCTGAGTAAAGAAAGCTCTGTCAGTGACAAAACAATCGAATTCCWGATGCAAGATGATGAACCATCACTGCAGGAGGTCAGGATGACACAGGCCACCTTCCAGGAAGCACAGCACYCTGCTGCAAAGGCAAAGCAGAAGGGGCAGTACAGTAATAGAAAAACTCTCTTATCTCTTCAAAATCATGAAGCTGTCACCATCCYGCCTCCTGCCAACCAGGTCAGGTTGGGTAGGTTTGCCTGTGGGGCYGTCAGGTTAAAAGCACACCAAGGCAGGTCTCCTGTCAGTGCAAACACCTGCAGGAACAGCAGCCATGAGGGCACTGTCTTGAGCAGGCAATGGTGCAGGCACCTGGTAGGAGCCCAGTGCTGCCTGTGAGCCTGTCCCAGACCCAAGCTCGACATCCTGGCTGTGTGTCCAGGTGGTGCAGTGTTGCTGCCCCCAAGGAACACTGGCACATCTGCCGATTTGCCTCATTGAGCATGAGAGCACATATTAAACCCATCTACATGGCTTCAGTTGGCTTTCYCTCTCAGTGAGGCACTGGTAACTAACCTTGAAGGGTTCACATGGAACAGTTTTCCTAAATGGTCCTCCCCTAGTCAGTCACTGAAGTTGGGAGTTGATAGAAGAAGCCGCCATTGCCCCAGTGCTGTTGGCCATCACCCAGCTCAGGCATTTCAGGGGAGGCCTGGTGTTTGCAGGTGGGTCACCTGCACTTTTACTGCTTAACTTTGCCTTGAAGAAGCTAGAGGTGCTTCCAGCTGGTGCATCAAGCTGGATGGATGGCCTGTCTGGGTGGCAGGGAGGAGTGTGCTCAGTCACAGGACCGGYGTCCTGCTCCACTCCAGTGGCCACGCTCCTGTGAAGGCCCCCATCTTTGGCTTTGCATGCAAGAGTATGAGTCAGAAAGCTGATATGAGCTGGAGAGTTTTAAAAAGTCTGCCCTTGTAGGTGCACCATTATAATCTCTGTACAACCAGAGAGTGCCAAGCAGCRCAGCATTTAGYACAGATATCCATATGGAGCCATGGAGGATGCCTCAAATATTTTCATCATGGGATCYACAGCAAGTATTTTTCCAAATCAAGCATGCTGTAATGTTTCAGTGAGAATATCAAGAACATGGAAGGGGTGAAATTTTATACTGAAAGAGAAGATTGTCTAATAATGGTAAAGGCCTGGGAGCAGATTACAGTCTTGAGGGTATCTGGCATGCAACGGTGACACCCAAGGATTTTGTATCCACATGTGGATACTCCAGGGCATTTTCTCTCGACCAAATTTTGCACATCTAATTTATACATCAACACGACCATTCTGTTTCTCSAAACTGTCTCTTTGCCACTAACAGAGAGACAGACAGGTTCTAGAACAATTTATAGCATGAGTTTGCCTGGGGTTTATCTGATTCTCTCTGTGGTACCTCCAAACTCTAGATGAAGCGTGTTGCTTCATAAATTAGGGATTTGAGTCAGTGTCTAATTTTACATGCTGTAAATATGCTCCTCTAACCCATTTCAGACCCATTTAATAGATTTCACTGGAGTTACTCTGTATTTACATCACTGTTTGTGAGATCTGAATTTGACACAGTTCTCATCTTCACTCTGGCACCTCTCTGTCCTCATCAGGAGGTGCTGGTGGGTTTGGGTTTTATTTTACTGTCAGTGCACTCATTTGCTGGTTTTCGGTTTGAATGGATGTGAGCATTGGCTTCTCTGAGATATCTGAGAAGCTCCTCCATCCGTGGGGCAGCCTCAGCAGGCTGCACTCTGCTTTCACTTCCCATCCCTGTGCCTCCCTGCAGCACCAAGGAGCCAACTATATCAATTTATCACATCACATCTACTGAGGCTACTGCRCAGCAGTTACACTAATCCTGAAATCCCCCCAGAGGCATAAATATGTTTAAAGCACATTTGTGCTGTGCTGTGTGGCTGTATTTGTACAGTCTGTTTTATTCTCCCTCTCTGCTCACAGGAGCAATAGAGGCATTAGAGTAGGAGGGAAATTCAAGCACAGCTGAAGTGATCCACATCCAATACTGCAAGATTGCAGCTGATCCTGCAAATAGCACTGATCACAGAACAATCAGGAGTTGTTAATAATGACACCTATTTCAAATAAAGTAAAGATTTTGGGCATGGACTGAGGTGAATTCTGTGGTTATATTAGAATGTGGTCCAGCATTCTCTTACTAGAGCTGACCTAAACTTTGGAAAACTGGATGACTCCAAATTTCCTCAAAGAATCTCCAGGTTAAACACAGATGTCAGAACTTATAGGGTTGGGTGTCTGGTGGACTTTTGCAATAAGATGTGGATTCGTCCTGGAAGAAAACATCCTGTTTTTCTTAAAACAATTCTTAGTCTGTAATGCTGTGTATGCCAAGTAATCAACAAGTTTTATGGTAAGCTTGAAAACCCATAGTAGTGCAGGAAGTCTGCTCTTTTGTGGACAGTGCCATTATTATCACACTGCAAATCATTACACTGCAGACACTTGCAAAAATCAGCAAGAAATTATGAGTAAGAYGCTGAATGAAATCTGGGAGGCTTGGCATTTCCTCCTAGTTCAGCCACAGGCTTTCTGTGTGACCTAAAAAATATTATTTATCTTTTTATTGCCACAGTTTTCCCTCAGTAAAATGGAGATAACAAGTTTTCCTTTATTTCCAATTGGTTTTTTGTCTTTCTTTCCTATTTATATTGGAAATTTCTTTAAACTGTGACTGTTTCTAACTGCATATTCATCACAAGCTCTAGCAACCACAGTAGACACAGCAAAATGAAGAACCTAGTAAGAGGAGGGTGAATAAAACAGGATGACTGTAAACAAGGAAGATTACAAAACTGTCCTGGCTTAAAAAAAAGCAAAATGAGAGAGAGAGCATGAAAGAGAGGTAAGGGAATTAAAARGGAAGAATGAGTTAGAAAAATGGAAGAAACAAGAGACAAAAACAACAGATAGAAATAGAAAAACATCAACAGAGGGAACCTCCAAAATCAGAAAARCAGAGTGAAGAGGAAGCATCAAGGTGAGTAGGACAAAGACCCAAAGCAGTGAAGAATAGAAAAGGAGGGAAGGCAGAAAACTTTGTTAAAATATTTTCAGTATGGTCTTAAATTCTGCTAAAACCCTAATAATGAGGGAGAAAGTTCAGTAGAGATTGACCTTTTGCTTTGAGTCCCCTCTTGCATACTCTGAATATCTAGAACATCAGTGATTCAGTACTAGTTTGGGTGTCTGGGAATACAGGGTTGAGCCCTCTGGTGCACTTGGGAAAAACACGAAAATCACGCTCAGAGAAGTCAGACGAAGGAGTGTTGGGATGTCAGCATTGCCTGGGGAAAGAACAATTTCTTGTAGATCACTGGAAATCAAAAGTGCTTTCCAGGAAGCAAAAGCCTGTCCATTGAAAAGGAACACAATCATGCATGAATGGTAAACAAATATAATTAACTTTCAGATGTAGTCTTGGGTCATGGAGGAGTGCATTTGCCCTGTCTTCTCTGTGAYTCAAAATACAATGGTCTTGTTGCAACATAACAGAAAGTCCTGTATGTGACCTTTCCCAGGAGGTTTCAAACATATTAGACCTATTCCTCTGATAATAAARTCAAATCCAGATGTAAAGGCCAGATATTTTTAAAACTCAAATAATGTTGCTCTTGTGATTTTGCTCTTGGAGCCTGGGCCTTTCTCTCTTGAAGGCTGGTAGAAGAGAGCAAAACCATATAGCAGGAGTGTGTGTATGAAAGAGTGAGTGGGATGGAGTAAGACCAAGGTTGCTTAATATCAAGGAGACATCAAGAACAGCTAAGGAAATCTCTGATCCCACATTCCCATCCCTTATTTTACATCAGAACCTTTGTATTCCAGGTTTTTAGGGGCTGTGTGTTACATAGATGTCCTTTCCTAGAAAAGTTAGAAGAACTTTGTGAGGAAGGAAGCAGTCACACTGCAGTACTTCTATCCTAGTGTACCACAAAATAGAAATACCAGTAACAGGTTTTCAACCTCATTTATACTGTAGTGACAATTAGGATAAATTGAAATAACTAGGGTTTCAGCCATTCTGTTCTGCTTAAAGAATATTTCAGTGATTTAAGCAGACTGGTTTTAAGTCAATCTAAATTCACCTCTACCAGTTTATGTTAGGCATAAACATGTCCTTGGTGATGACACAGGTGAATCTCCTTCTCACTTAAGCTACTGAGAAGCACTACTGCAGTAAAGAGCTGCTCACTCCTGAGTCAATGGAGTCAATCCTTGGTACTGGAAGAATAATCCATGAAGTTGAAGATGCAGTTGAAGGCCAAGATGTTTTACTAAAGGCTCTGGAGAGATGTGATATCCCACTGAAAAGTTGGGAAATGGCCATACAATAAAGGCACTGAAAAGGTAAATCCAGCCTGGGTGTCTGAGGTACAGCTCTGCCTCACTTCCATATACCAAATATTTAGAGTTGGTGCCAAGCTGTCTCTTCTTAAATGTAGCTTCCCCTTGAGAGATATTTTACTTACTTTTCCTCTCAGTTTATTGTGCTTCATATTTTGGGAGTGAATCACTGACATCCAGCAAAGTACAATTTTTACTAGCATTGCCTGCACCTCCGATTGTTGATTCAGGTTTACATGCTTGAGCAGGCACAAACAGTCTTCTAAGAGATAATTTTAGACTCTAAACCCATCAGACAATAATCTGATGAGTTGTGCAAACAAAAGATATTAACATATGGGYAGATAATGTGTATACACATTCTTATTATTGCTGCCTGGCTGTTTTTGTTTCAGGCTGCAATCCAAAATGTACAGGGAGAAGCTGTGCTTTAAGGGCAATAAACAGTTTGGCAATCTACTCAACATCAGCTTTCAGACTGATAAACCTTTAAATTACTGGTGTTCTCTACRTGCTATGGAGCGGGAGAAGTGACCAATGGTGTGGTTATATGCCTCCTGAAGACTAGGGAACATGTAACTCATTTTGCATGAGACAGGTGCTTCTAAATCACCCACAGACCAGAGAGGGATAGCATTTATGAAACAAATAAAGTTAGGTGAACATTGAGCTCTCAGTGAGCTCACTTGCAGACCTGCAGGACCACAGAACAATGGATGCCCTTATAAATTAAATATTTAGCAGTAAGGAAGTCAGCTAGGTCACAGAGAAGCAAGGTCCCACTCAGRTTTCTGAAGTTATGTTAAAGTCTTAGAGAAAGATGCTTGAGGCTAATCACTACATCTGTGGGAGAGAGTATTGAAATGTACAAAAACAGGTACTGATTAACATCTGGCAGAGTAGCAGAAAAGCCTCAGGAAGATGCCAGAAAATGTCATCAGGATAAACTTGAATAAGAACTAAAAAGGCCAWGAGCACCAGATGGCATTTCCAGAAGTATTCCCTGTCACAGGCAAAGATAAACTTCATTGTCTTGCACAGGGGCAAGGAGGAAAAGCTATCCTACAACCTTCTGAAAGGAGAAGACAACTCTCTGATACCCTTTTGATGAGAAAGAAAGTAAATCCATTATATGTGGGTGAAGTGTGAATTTCTTCAGTCTTCTGTTTGAGTTTCACAATTAAAATGAGCATTTCCAGAGTCCTGACTTTGAAGAAATGCTATTAAAAGCTTGTGTTTAATGACTGCTTGTCACAAAAGCTCTCCCCTATCCTAAAGGACAAGTGTGCTGCCACAATACTTTAATTACATTGCAGTAAGCTATCTGGCTTCAGCAGGCCTGGAGCAAACCTGAGCTGATTGCACATAGCCACCTGGTTTTCCACTCCATCCCACATCACTCATACAAGGTCTTCCATTGCCTAGGTAAAATTCTGCCTCTCATTACCCTCAACAATGATAGCTGGTTGTATGTGGAGCCCTCAGGATGGCACAGCACAAAGTGTCATCCTGTTATAACTCTGGGACACATGATGTTATCAACAGTCCTAAAATATGACTTAGAGCAAAAGCTCAAACAGTCAGGGGATGGAGTATTCACATGCAAGATTTTAGAGCAACTTCTTAGTCTGATCCAGCATGATGATACTGATAAGGTCATCGTGTCAGTGCCATGGACTTGGATGCTGGAACATGGTCGTGCCATTAAACTGCTAGAAAGTTTCCTGGCACAATTTCAGCTCCAGTTACTAGCATGGTTCAGGAGTTAGCATGGGTCACAGCCCAGGTGCCTCAGAMCCTGCTCCAAGGGATGGGAGCATGCAACAGAGTGTTCCTGGACAAGAAGGTGACACAGATCTTGAGAGTGCCCCAGCACTGCTCTACTCTTGGGTAYAGATGTAGCAGTTTGGTCCTTCTTGAAGCCTCTACCTCTCCTGCATCTTGGGTGCAAAGTTTTCACTCTCAAAGAAGAGGAAAGGAGCTTAAAGTCTTTTGATTCATCTTAATGAGGTACAGACTTATTGAGGAAAAAAAGGCCTTTAAAATTTTGAGAGAAAACATTGTTTTCTGCCTGCTTTAGCCTCAAGTCCTTATAGAATGAAAGTTGCATTTCTGCTGTATTAGGTATGGGAACAACGCACAGATCTGTGCCTCTTCTGAGACAAAAATGTCTCGGAATGGCTTCAGTCCCGCGGACTTTAGCCCTTATGGTAGATCAAAAGCAACTTAAAGTAGGGCCAATGGCTTTCCAACAGCACAGACCAAACCTCCAGACTCTTCTTACTAGTCCAGAATTTCTTAGCCACTGCAGACTAAAGAGGCACCAAGACCGTCTTGTCACTCCAGCTTGATTGTGGAAGAAGCAACCTTCTACCAAGCCTAATGGGAGGCAAAGTTTCACAGCCATGCTGTGAAGCTGTACTCAGATTTCAGGGATTTGCTTATTGTTTCATGTGCTGAAATACGTGGAAGGATCAGATGCTCTTGATGAACCAGGTTCCTATTTTGAAAGAAAGAGGAAAGCACACAGCAAGACACAGATAACTTATTTGTGTTTGTAACAAATTTTCTTTTTTTTTCTTTTATACTATATGAGCAATAAAAAGCTATTTACAAGGCATACAAACTTCAGTTTATAGCTAGAAAGATGTTTCACTCTGTCTATGTTGTCTCTGCAAGTGTCAAAACAGACTTGTATTTCATACCAATAAAACATTAATTTCATGCCAAGAACAGCAAGAAACAAAACAAAATGAAGCTATTTCCTCAGAAAAGAAAAAAACTCGACTCTTACAAATCTGTCTCTGATACTGTAATTGGACTAATGGGAGCAAGCACCATGGGAACCCACAGAGCAGCAGAATGGATCTGCCTGTGCAGCTCCATTCCAGTAGCCCCCCTCCACAGTCTCCAAATTATATTGGGAGGGTGCTTCTTTCCCCAGATTAGTTCCTTACTTCTCAAGTGTTCCAGTTCATTGCAGAGGGCAAAGGGTTGCAAATTTAGCCCAGAGTGTGAAATCCAGAGTTATTACTAGAGCTGGTTAATTTTTTTTCAATGGAATGCTTTTTTTTCCATTAGAAAATGCCATTTTGTCTAACCAAAACTGCTCTCTGAGGCATGTTGATTTTCACAACCTTTTGTTTTGGGGAAAGAAATTGGGAAGAAGTATTATGAGAAGGTCAAAATATTCCATTTCAACATTTTTGGAAGGGAAGCTAAGCAGGGAGGAGGTGTTTTTTCCAAGCTACTTTTATTTTCAAACTGTAATTTGCTATCACAGAAATAAAAGTATTGTGATACAATGATTTTTTTTCCAGTCATGGCAATTCTTTTTTCTTCTGATTCAGAGAAAAGTAAATGTCAATTTCCTAGGAGTCCCCTGGAAATGGAAATTTCTTGTGCTTTCACAGCCTTAGCTAAGGCTACATTATATTCACAAATATATTCAAGATCCATTTCATCTACCAATCTTCGCAACAAGTGCTTAGATAGTTATATGATCCTAGTGATTTTCTTGGTTAAATGAAAACCAACATTCATACCAACAACACTTGGCTTGAATAAATGTTCATAGATAGTGAACAATGAAGACATAAAACAGGGAAATGTGACAGCTGATTGCAATTTTTCATAGCATTCTTTTACACATTTTAGCCAGCTAGACAGATTTCATGCTTGTYAACTCTGAAATGAAGATAAGGAGTAGATCTTAACATTTTGAGAATTATTTTTAAATGCCCCACTTCAGCAAGAAAATTCAACTTATCTTCATGTTTATCTCAGTTCAATTAGAATGTGCTTAATTAAACAAGGTGTAATCATCACCTAATTTTTCTTAGGTGATATTTAGATATTTTGTCTTCTTTGTATTTCTTTAGTGTGTTTTTTTTAAAATCATTTAATGTACTAATTCTGGGAAATCACACACACAGCAGATAGGTCTGTCACAACTGAATAAAAGGATTAAACACTCATTTTGTTACCTGTGCTTAGCTCTGAAATGATACCCTACAGATGTCTCCTTATATTTATAGCTTACATWTATACATAAATTATACTTATTACATATATAGCTTTTCTAGCTATATATTCCATACCTTGGCAAGTTAAATGATCCAAAATTCTGTGCTACCCTTCATCCCACTTGCATATATAAAAAGGTGTTGTAAAACTGAGGGATCAAAGATTTTAGAGCATATTGAGAATCTCAAACAGAGTAGCACCATTTGTTTGATCTTGTTAAATGTCTAAAAATATTTTTCTCTCTAATAAGAGTGGRGTGACTCAGAGAATTCTAGAAAATTGACTTGGTAGAGATGTATCACCAGCACCTTGTGGGCAGAAGAGACACATCCGACCCTCCGGGAGAGGAGGCGCTGATGTCATGGGCAATGGCTTGCCCAGTGCAAGTCAACACATTCCAGGCCTGCCAATTTAGTCCCCCAAAATCATGGCTTCAAAACTTCAAGGTCTTAAAAAATTATGATTGTCACGTTCTTTTTTTATCGCCCTTGGATCTTTGAGTGTTTTCATACCATGCCTTGAGGACATGCTTGCAGCCTTAAAGCCCAGAACCCTGATTCTTAAAGACAGGCTGAGATTTCCAGGTACTCCTCTGATGCCAACAGATGGGATTTGCATGTGGGAGGAAAGAACACTGGAAAACATCAAAGATACCCAGTTCAACTCAACTGAAGCAGGACAGGGTCCTAAATACATCTACGTTGTTTGGCCTCTCATTTTCATGAGTGTGCAATAAATAATAAGAAAACAGATAAAATTCRACATATGTGTATTGATGAGTCAATTGGAATGTCCATGTGTACATAAAAATAATCCAGAGCAATTTATTGAGAGTTTATGTGTGTTTGTGTGTGCTTTTTGGAAGTATTCACAGGATAAAACAATCAACTACAGTAGTTACAGAAAACTCAYTTCTTGACAGAATAAGCTGTGTTAAGTTTTTTAAGGAGCATAACGTGAGGTTTTGTCTTCATCACACATTTATAGAGACAATAGGAAMTACAGAAAAAAGTTTTAGTTGGAGCTTAGACATATACTCCCTGSCTCTTTCAGGTTGCTTTCAGCATCTTGTTACTTATGCTGTTGTTACACCCTTATAKTCCCTCTTTCTATGGCAGGGAATTGGCACAAATTCCCTGTTCATATTTCCATTTTGTGCCTAGTAGTCCTAGGAAACAGAAAGGGATCCATATGRACTGCAGTTGCTTTGTCTGACAATTTCCTGGACTCTGGTGTTAGTTCTTGGTTGACCTCATGCATTTTTTTTTCTTTGCTTGTTTTTGATTTAGAAGCATGGGCTGAAGTGACCATTTCCCTCTCTTTTTTTATATGGCCTACTACCATTTGGATTCCCTAGAAAATAGGTCAAATTCTGGGCTTTTTTAGAAATTATCTTTTAAAAATAATATTGCCTCTTCTGTCTCAACCATCAAATGCATGACTATCAAATGCACAGTCCAAGTGGGCTGCCTCGGTTAAATAGAGAAGATGGTGGTGTCAATTGCTTGAGATGTTCTAACTTATTTACAAGGTATGTGTGTTTTGCTTTGTGGTTTTTTTCCTTCTCTGAACAGAGCAGGGGTTAAAATAAAACCAATTAAAAAAAAAAAAGAATCAGAATAATCTCAGAGGCTGTGTAGACGTGCCTTTGATCAGATGCGGACAGGCTGCTCTGCAGGGCTCGGAGGCAGCTGGAGCTCAGCCAGCTGAGCACAACAGCATCAGCTGAGGGGCAAGCTCAGGCTCTCCTCCCAGGCTGGCTCAGCACACATGTGGAATGGCACCAGCCAGGGGCACCAGGCTGCAGAAACTTGCTCAGAATCTTCTGCCATTCAGGTTTCTTTTCCAGTCGACATTTTGCCCCAGGTATCTTCTCAGAGATTTTCTCAGGACACGCTCAGGGTGCTGCTCTGACCATGTCCTTGGTACTTGTACCTCTCTGAAACTCTCTTCAGGTGCCCTGGCAAGCACTGGCACACACAGCTGCATCCATTCATGCCTCTGCTTCACTTAGTGATGTCTCTGAGCTGCAGTGAGAGCAGGCTTGYAGGCAGTGTTCTTCCTTTTCTCTTCAAATGCAGACAGAAAGTTCTGGTCAACAGCTCTATATCCATGTGGAGGCTGAAGATGAGTGTTGTCCCCTGTCAAACAGAAGATTCCTGCTGCATGTGACATTGTTTGCAGAAGACTATRTTTTGGGACCAGTGTTCTTTAATATTTTTATCAATGACATAGACAGTGGGATCAAGTGCAGCTTCAGCAGATGACACAAAGCTGCGCTGTACATACAACAGGTACAAGAGAAGGAAGGGGRGACTTGGACAACTGTGAGTATTTGGCCCACGAGAACCGCATGAGGTTCAATGAGGTGCTGCAGCTGGGTTGAGGTAATCCCAGATGGAGTACAGACTGGGAGAAGAGCCCACGGAGAGCAGCCCTGGGGAGAAGAACTTGCATGTTCTGGTGGATGAGAGGCTGGACATGACCTGTCAGTGTGCACTATCAACCCAGAAAGTCAACTGCATCCTGGGCTGCATCAAAAGAAGCAATTCCAGTAGGTTGAGGGAAGTGTTGTCCCCCTCTACTCTGCTCTTGTGAGACCACACCTGGAGTGCTGCACCCAGCCCTTCAGTCCCCAGCATAAGAAACGTGGAACATGGAACTGCTGGGAGCAAGCCTAGAGGAAGATGATGAGAAGGCTGGAGTATCTCATGAACACAGGCCGGGAGAGTTGGGGTTGCTCAGCCTGGAGAACAGAAGGCTCTGGGAGACCTTAGAGTACCTTCTGATGTCTGAAGAGGGCTTATAAGAAGGACAGAGACAGACTTTTTACATGGGCAGACAGTGACAGGACAAGAGGGAATGGTGTTAAACAAAGAAAAAGGAGAAATTTAGATGGTCYAGTGGAAGGCGTCCCWGCCCATGGTGGGGGRTTTGGAACTAGGTGATCTGTAAGGTCCCTTCCAACCAGAGCCATTCCGTGGTTCTGTGGTTACCCTCTCTCTCAAGAGGCCCCAATGGTAGAGTCGCATCCATACGCTCACTTAAGGAGGCCTGGTCAGCTGGCCACAGCAATAGTAACTGGCACAACCCTAAAGAGCCTTAAATTCACCAAGTTCTTGTTGTTCCCAGATCATCATCTCGATCCTCTTCTACCAGATGCTCCTGACCTTAGGCCTGGGTCCTCTTCCCATGTTAACAAGGGTCTGTGTGAGATGAGCTGGATTTTGGAGAGTACCTATAGGGGGATACAGGTGGAASACCACTGAAATGAAGCCAGGACTCTATCAGCAGCCTAATGGTAGGATCAGTGGCACTAGGTGAGACTGAGGACAAGTAGAAGGAATATTRTCTTTAATTGGAACATCAGGAGTTAAAAAATGAGCCTGTCTAAATGGGATTAATCCCACTGAAGAAAACAACATACCTTTCTTAGACAGCTCATTTTCTTTGCAATTGTTAATAGGTGTAATTTAGTGCACAAATTCATGACCTGTAGAGAAGGTATCACTTTCAGTCTTCTGCACTGAAGTCTCCCTTCCCTGCTCACTCTCACACACAAGTCTGCAAACAATGTCACATGCAGCAGGAATCCTCTGTTTGACAGAGAGTTTTCCACAATTACATAAGTTCAGCCTGAGAGCTGATGCGGAGGTAGCTGAAAATGTGAGAGTGAGATTTACAGTAATATAATTAGATCACTTACAGTAAGAGGGAATGCTCCTTCCCGCCTYAGGACGAATGCCATAGGAGCCTCCCACTACTCCTCCTCTGAGTCATCTTTCCAGAGGCACTTCTGAGAGCCAGCCACCCTCAGGTGTTAAGCAGTATTTGTTTGTGCTGTGGGTGAAAAAATGTGTACACGCACACACAGCCCAAACTTGATTAAGCAAACAAGGGCAAAGAAACCAGAGGGCTGTGGTTTCTTTGAATGTCTGTCTGTCTGTCTGCCTGGTGACAGAGCCAATGCTTGCAGTCTCAGCCACAATACCTTGACTCATCAGGCAGTCTAGAAGCAGGGCTCACCCCCAGGGGGGCAGAGCTGAGGAGCACACGCACATGGGAGAGCACTGCCAGCCTTATCAGCACTGCCAGCCTTATCAGCCCTTCCTGTGTCTCCTTTGCCATGCTCATCCCTGCTTTGCTGTGGTAAACCAGGAGTGCAGGATTTATCACAGTGGAATAACCCACTGCCTTAACTTTTGCCAGGTTAAATAACTTTGAAAACACTGCTTTGGCCCAAGGATTGAAACACATGGTTTAGAGCAATCCAAAGTTCCCTTCCAGGCTTTGCTTGGGCAAGCTGTTTATCTTTGGTGTACCAGCAATATCTTGGTAGACAATAAATGATGGCTTGTGTGCATAATAAACCTTTTCTACCTCCCAGGCATGTTGTGAGAATGAATGGATATTTCTGAGGAGTTTTGTAAGCTGTCCATAAAAAGAGTTATAAGTGTGTAGCATGTAATTATTGCCCTTATCTTACACAATCATCCAGGTATTGAAGGAGCTCTGTCTTCACACAGACAAGGCAGGAAGGGCATAGTACAACACCAGACTTGCAGGAAGAAGTGGGAGAAGAGGTTTCCACTCCACAACAACTCCAGGCAAGACTCAGTTCTTCTTCCAAGTGGAGCTGGGTATGGGACTGATGTGACTTTTTTAATCTACATCATCTGTGTGAACAATAAGTACTACAAAAGCATGGAAGCAGGGACCAGAAACCAAGACAGCTTTATTCCATCTGACTGCTACAGCCACTGGGCTGCAAAGCCTCTGCTTCTTCCTGCTTTAGTCCTGTTAGCTTCTACTGGCAGTGTGGCACATCTTTAATTTGAACAGTGGAAAGCTCCCCCAGCTTTACCAAAGGGATTTAGCACTGATGATGAAAGTAATCTGAAATCAAGGGTAAAATCCATAGAAATAGCCCAGGCTATTCACCTCTGAGTCATAAAGAGAAAGAGACATTTTTTAAGCAACACATGCCTGACTTGAGCACAGCTGCATCCAGAGAACAAGACAACTTTTGAGGCAAAAGCTGTTCTGACATAACAGACTGACCTGAGTCATTGCTTGGCTCAACCAAGTCCTCTGTTTTCAATTTGAAGATGAAGTTAGAGAATTACCTATAAGCAGTAGTCAGGACAGTCAGGGCAACTACAAACTATGACAACTGCCCTGTGAATAAAATTCTGAGTAATCCTGGCATGGGTGGCCAGGGGAGGCTGTAGCAGGCAGCTGACTCCAAAGAGTGCTAACAGCTTCATAGCACCGAGACATTTATAAGAAAGTGTCTAAACTYTAGATTTTTTTTAGTTTTCTTTAAYGTGGTAAGAGAAAAGAAGTAATATTCTCTTTATTTTATAGGTAAAAGAGCCAGAATTCACTTTCTGAAGGTTATCCAAGAGCTTCTGCCAGAGGCAAGACCTGATTTGTGCCTTTTTCCTCTCCTTGGGTTCTCTGTCCTTGGTTTTGAATATAAATGTGCTGATTCCAAAGATCTAAGAGGCCCAGCAAAAGAAGTGAACCTGTGGGCTACAAACTCAAAAGGASAATGAAAGGGAGATAATGTTCTCTGTGTGTGTGTGTGTAATGTGAAAGTGCCAATAGGAGAAATGAGGATGTGAACTCCTATTGCTCAAAATAAGGAAATAACTCTGATGATTTCTCTGGGAGTGGTAAAGTGGTTTTTGCAAGGCTCATGTGTCAGTTTCTGTGTAAGTGAACTTCATCCCCTTCCTTCCAAGGTAAATTCTGACTACACTTGACAAAAAGTGTAGTCCAAAGAAAGAGGGGAAAATCTCTGTTACTGGCAGAATCTTAAGCACTCACAGGATGATTATGTGAAAAAGCCCTTATACAGCCCCTGTGGGACAACCATGTTAACAGTAAGCTTTTACTGTGGYTTTCATGGTTGGTCTTTCAGTAGATACGCACAGCTCCATCCAAAAAGGCTTGATTTTTAATAATTATTTAGACTTAACAATCTCCCTCCCTAGGGGCCAAACCATCATCCCACCTTTATGATGGAGGCATATTTTCCTCATGATTTCTGGTTTAGAGCCTTGCTACATGCTTGAGAGCGATGCTCTTTGCAATGAGAGTGTAATTCTGCTGTCCCATTTCAGAGGTTCCTGAGATCTTGTCCTGTCTATTCACAGGGAGCCATGTCAATTTACAGAYGAAAAATCCTGAAATGTTTGTTCTGAACATCTGAAAAGCAGTCTGAAACCACTCTTCCTAGAGGCTAATGACAACAAGAATCCTGATTTCAGTAGGAAAAGGATTCATTTTAAGCAGGGCAGAATGAATTTAGGTGCAGTATGGATTGTTAGACTTGGCAAGTAGACAGTAGTCTCATGCATGTAATTTCACCATTATTTTAAGAACAGAGTAATCTCCTATTATCCTCAATATGGCAGGGTGGCTTGCTAAGGAAGGGCATATTCAAATATAGAGTAAAATTAATGATTTTGCCCTTCACTGTTAAAACAGCTCAGTATTAATGGAATACTCATAGATTAATTYTATTTTATTTTATTGCATTTAATTTATTTTGCTTTATGTTTCTATTTTATTTTCCTTTCTTCAGATTTTYCTCTATCTCTACATGTTACAGGGGAACAGAAGGGGAAGAAAGAGCAAGAGTCTGATATGAAGCCATTGCAATCCAGCAGCCAAGTTTCCTTTGCTTCAGTCTTGGATCATATCTCGTGCAAGGTTCTGTGCTGGTAACCAGTACTTGAAAAAGTTTTCATTTAATCTCAGACATAAAAAATACCTCTGACACCTTGTCAAAAATGTTGAAAACCCCAGGCAATTCATATTGCTTAAGCACTGGAACTTGTTATTAGGAAAAGCTATGCGAATCACCATGACAGCCCACAGGCCAAAGGCTGGCCTTCTGCTCAACTCAGTGGTCTTGGCGGTAAATCCAAGCCCAAGCCRAGTGATTTTTTCAGGGAACTCAAAAACAAGTGTGAAGACCTCCTGTTTTTTTCACTGCAGATGGCATCTGAGACTCTATTATTTGCTGGGAAGCAGCATAGAAAGTAGGCTGCATTTTGTCTCCTTGATCCCAGCAGGCTAAACAGTACCGGACAACTGGAGAAGGTCCAGTAGTTCTCAGAAATCTATCCTACTTTAGGTGAAATGGTTTTTTTTTCTGAACTCTGGCAAAGAGCAGCTGATTTTGTAGAAGGGGAATATGCAGAGTGAAACCACTACAAACACTGATCCTACCAGAAATAACCAGCCCTCCCTTCTCCCTGGTTAGAAATGGAGAGTACAAAAATTCCAGTGATTCATTCTCTTATCTACCAGAATGGGAAGAAAAACCCCACCTAAATAAAAGTGAAATGTTTTACTCAGACTCGTGGCTTTACATGAAATTCTGTTAGCCTCCTATTTTGTGGAAGTCTGTAGAAGACAATGAAGCCTGAAATTTCAGAATCAGTTCCTTCCTTAGAATTCCTCTGAAGCACATGTGCTGTCAGGCTCTCCCTGACCAACCTGGTCTCATGAGTTTCCTAATGATCTTCTCTATAGATAAAAAGAAAACKTCAATGGCTCATCCTGCCTGGGTTTTTTTTCTTGAGAAGAGACCTTTCTGGCAGAGTTGTCACTTAGGGTCTTCCCCCTTACATCTTCAATGGTCTGGCAGCAAGCAGAAAAGTTCCTCTTGTACTGAGAGTCCTGACCTCTTCTTTGTACCATCATGGTTACAAATAAAAACAGAAAGAAAAGTGCCAATATTCAAAAGGTATTCTTATATAATTAATTTTTAAAATTGATATTATAAGGATACTTTTTGAGTTAGTTTTAAAAATTGATGCATATTGATTATATAAAGGGAAGGGATAACCTCATCTGGKTTTTTTTTGACGTTTTCCTGTTCCAGTAGTCACTGATCATTAGYTATACAATAATACTAAAGTTCTGATGTTTCTAATCTGATTACACTCATTCATTCCTTGCCCTTTCAATAGCTCAGCTCCCTCATACATCCATTTGAATTCAAACTGAATTGTTTTGTACAAGGAAAAAAAAGGTCAAGCATTTCAAAGTGAATAATATAAGTTTGTGTGAGTGTGTGTAAAGCAGATAATCACAAACCACTGATGCCAGTGCTGCCACTCATGGGATTTTAGTTCAGATTATTTGTGTCCTGTCTTCTACGTATTTCTCATCTTCACTTTTTGAGTGTTTTTTTTTTTTTTTGATGCTAAGACGTCTGATTGCACTGTAATTCATTAAGGAAAAGAAAGGGCCACAAACATGTGATTTCATAACGCATCAGAAGGTTTGTGGCTATTATGCCAGAACTACAAAGTGAATGCTGTGCACTGGTTGGATGTGAATGCAGATGAAAACAGATTTAAACATATGYATGCAATGGGTAGACACTATTGTCAAACCATCAGAAGCTTCCCTAATGAGCCAGAACKTTTATGAGTCAAGAGAAAGCACAATGCAGACAACTGAGAGCTGTAGCAGCTGACCCAGAGACCACATTTCAGACATAAAAAGTCAGAGTGATCAAGATGGCCAGTGAAACACCCAAGCAAACAGATGCTGTGGTAAAAGTACCTTAAATTCAATGTTTGGTCTAGACATGAGTGAGAAGTGAGGAGGAGTGGGAACTAGATTTAGCAATTTTAAGGCRCAACACACTGTCATACCAGGTCAAACAGGTTCAGCAGTCCATTTTKCTCTTCTCATTGTGCATATTGAGAYKTTTTTAATACTTCTGATCAGCTGTCTTGTTCTTCTTCCTACACCAGCTGTCAACTGGCTGGCGAAATAGTGACTTAGTACAGAGGACAGGTGAATTTGTGGCTGTCAGTCACACAAAGTATCTCTTCAAAGATGTACAGTATTTGTATACCCAGGCCTCAAAGTTTCATATCCACCTGTAATGGCAATTTCATCATAGGTAATTGTTCAAGAGATTTTATTGTACTTTATAATTCAGAACAAAAACAAAAAAAAAGGTTTTTTATATATATATATATATATATATGTATGTATGTATACACACGTGTGTTTATACACATTAGTCTTCACATGCTAAAAAAAGGTTTATTTTAATTGACAGCTTATACATTGACGTCTTCAGGGGAAGAAATACATGCAGTTATTTGGTAATCAGTGCTTGACTGTTAGGTGGCCACTTGCTAAAACCCAGTCAGCTTTGGAATTAATTGGCACACCCAYTGCAACCTCAGCAAAGAAGTCCAGGAGCAATAACAAAACATGCTCTAACTTTCCAGGACAGCTCCTCCAGGCTTGACTGACTTAAGTACATGGACTAGTCTGCCTGAGCACATCTATAGTATTGTTGTTTTCATATATAGCACAGAGACTTTAGGGTTAACCTTTAAAAGTTCTGGTTTTTGCTCATTTTTAGATGTATGCTGACCTACAGGCTCTAAAGCTCTGCTACAAGTCCCCAGACTCTTCACTGAGATTAAAGAAGGTCAACTCTGCATGGTTAACTAATAGCATTACTCCTTTGTTTACTGAATGACTCAGTAATTAGGCCTGTATCAAGAGACAGGCGTCTGCCCATTACAATTTATTCAAGGAGATTTCATATTAATTACTCTTGAAATGCTTTTCACTCTCCATGGAACTGGTTTGATACTTCTAGGTCTGCTTAGCAAAATGAGTGAGGCAATGCTGAGCTCAAGGCCACGAGGGCTGCTGCGCTTCTGGCCGAGGGGAAAGATCGGCTCCCTGCAAGTCCGAGCCAAGCTTAGTCAGCTCTGCTGCCGTTCTACCCTTCTCCATCCAGCTCATCTGGGCAGAGAGCCAGCTCTCAGGGCTGAACTAGGTAAAGACTAACCCTGCAAAGAAAAACAGTGAATTTCCAGCCAGCCAGCTCCACTCCCCAGCCAGGCTCACAGTGGGGAAGGGAGTAGGAGCACACGCCTGARGCAGGAGACTTGTAGGTCCTCATTGGGACCAGCTCCCCTCTGGATCTGGGCTTTCAAGCTCATGAAAGTTCAGGGAGAGGAGAATACCTTTACATAGGGTTTTGAAGATCTTAAAATTAGAGCAAAGATTATAACCTCTAGGATTCTGCCCTTCATTCTCCAGAGCTCTACTCTTGTTTYTGATCTACATTTCAAAAAGAAAAGTAGCATGCAGCCGGACAGGATCAGCACAAAAGAAAATGTTTCTCTAGTGGCAAAGCTGCTCATGTATTTGTTCCTTTTGCTTTCAGAAGTCCCCATCTCCAGCTGTGATGTGTTTTCTGCAATGAATCTTGCAATTCTCAGCAGTCTTTGCTATGGAAGTGTCACAAAAGCTTAATTTGTACAACACGTATGCATTTTGACCTAAGAGATGCCTGCAAGTTGGATGGGCTGGCCATAGAGAAACATAAGGAAACTTTCTCTATTTCCATCCTCCATGAAAAACCAGGACACAAGAGCAGTTCCTCTGCCATAGGCCTGTTTTTCCTCAATGCCCTTCATGACACAGACCACTTTAAAGGGGGCTGGAAGGCACTCTTCGTCAAATTTCTAGTAACACATCATGGATCAAGTTTAATTTTTTTTTTCTGAGTTACCAACACTAATTGAAACCTGATAATGTTGCCGAGGCCAAATTTCATGAGAACAACAAAGTTACTTAAATAAAAATAAAATGATTCATTCCCCACTCAGTGCACTGTCAGTTACTGGTACTCCCCACGCTTAATGCCTGAGGTAGCTGATGGCATTAACACATGAAAGAAATCATCAACATGCTTTTGACTCCCATTGGAATCCTTTATTAAAATAGTCCTGACACTTTTTTTCTCTGTTTGTAGAGCTGGTATGCCAGCAGCCACACGASCAGTGCTCTGACCAACGGAGCGGTAATTCCCAGAAACACAGAATTTGTTTAGACTGCTCCAGACAGCCWCCTTGACCGGGTAACCTCTTCTGGGCTTTGCAATGCCAGATGGGCATCTGTTCTGGCAAGGCAGGGCCACACTCCAGCAAGGAGCACAGCTCTCCCAGAGCTGCATTTGGCAAGCAAGAGGAAAGAAAAGCACCTCCTGTTTATGGCCATCTTGTGCAGCTGTTCTGGCGACTTTTCCTTTATTTTCTTCCTGACCCCAGGTGCACGTATTGGTGCAGCTTCCGTGCTCGGTGGCTGAGGAATCATCAAGGGAACCCACTGGTGAGGGAGGGGCTCTCAGAGCTGACAAGCAGTCCACCAGCCATTAGAATAAAACATGCACAGAAAAGGGGGAGAATACAGAGGCTGGTGGTAGTATTGTCCTCTGCAAAGTAAAAGTGGTGGTGTCCTACTGTCAAAAAACAGTTCCAACAACTGTGTCCTCCTACCTGAAAGAAAAGAATGGACAAGTTGTGAGTTTGACTTTCCCCTATACTGTCCTTGTGCCATGTTGCTTGCTTTTCCTTCCTACCCTCTTCCTCCCATCCTGCATCATCTTTTTCACCCTTCAAAAATATATGCACRTGCTTGTGGGGAACAAGCAGGTCTTGCTGCAAGAAGCATTTTATGCCAGTTATCCAAGCTATGGATTCACCTCCAGACCACTGGCAAGTGGTCTTTATCCAGCTTCTCATCAGAAATGCTGAGAAGGGAAGTGAGCTTTAACCAGTAGAGTTTACTTTGGAAAGATGCAGATGTTCAGATGAAAGGTTGTGGTCTTCAACAACAAAAGCATTCATTCCTATGCTTGTTTAGAATTATTGTCTAAAATTATAGCACACAGTTGTAAGTGCTGTCACATTAAACAAGTATTTACCTACTAACATATTGCCTCCCTACCTCTTGGATTACTGCATAACATTTTACTACTTTTAGAACTGTAGTTCCTGAGACTCACTTATGGTGTTGGCCAGGTATTTGAAATGAAACCAAGACAATCTACTGCCAGAAAAGCAAAAAGCATTAATTTGAAGGTAACTAAAGGAGTGATAAGAGACAACTAAGTCACTGGAAGTGTGTCTAAATCTAGGACACAAATAGTCCAGCTCTCAGATGATTTGCTATTTTCAGACAGTTTCAAACTCCAAATCATTGCAAAATCTTACAATGGTGAATCTTCCCCATAACTCCTCTGTTGAACTGAAATCCCTAAGGATTTGTGGGAGAGATATATTTCAAAATTGCATTTTTTTGGGAGGTCTTGGGTAGAATAATAAGTCACATTTCCTGCAAAGCAAAAGTTCAAAAAATTTTAATTTGCAACCACAGAAGCTTTTTTTTAGTGTCTTGCAGCTAATTTGCAGAGATTTATACAGTCCAGAAAATACTAGACACACATAGCAAATGCAGTATATTAAAACTGTAATATAATAGTAAAATTCACTTTATATTTTCATGCATCTAGGCTAAGAGAACACTTCATCTTAAAAAAGAAAAAGTAAATTAATGCCACCATCATTCTCTTCCTGTCATTCAACAGCAGTGAACTGGGCACACTAAGGAAAGTATACTCTGAGTTGCCTCCCCTCAAATAATCCCTCTTCCTCTGTTTCCCTTCTGCCTCTCGTTTTCAGTGGCCTCTCTGTGGTTGTGCTGTGCTGCCCGTGTCTTCCAGAGGCAGCTCCGAGCAGCCCTACAAGAAGAAGAGGTTCCTTCTATGGGGAAAGAATACTTGAATTTCCAGTGGCTCAAATAACTTGTTTTAATTTTAGCAATTGACACTAAACTTCAGCATATGAATCCCTCCTGTGGCCATGACTCCAGCACTCCAGCTTTTGGACACAAGAAAGTATAATTTTGCTGTCTGTCTGTGGTTTATGCTTTCTGTATAGCAGTGAGAAACATTTTGCCTACACAAAAGCCTGSTCTGGCTGGACTTTCAGCATTATTTATAAGGGGATTTGTCAGGAGCAGGGGGCAGTAKCTAAGTTCAGCACTGTTCTGGTTTATAAACTCAACTTGTTTAACACTAATACCCAGCTTCACCAATCCTTGAGGGTTTGCATGCTCAGTTTTGGCCATGCTGTGCCCTCATGAGAGTGACATGTGTCACTCAACCTTCTACAGACCATTTCTTTTGTATTGCTTTGTGTTTGAGCTGGTTTTGAATGTATGAGACCTATTTTTACCATGTTGCATAGACGGTGCCTAGGCACTCTTAATTAGCTCATGAAGTAATTAGCTACTCATTTGGGATATTAAGCAACCATAGCCTGCACTACTATTTGTGCATGAGAGCCTGGCTGAGGTAGGTTTGTCTCAGCCCACATTTATTACTGCAGTTGCCATGGCTAGCAGCAAGCATAGAAGACTTTCTCTTGTTTTTCCTTCAGTCATTGAGATGAAGCAAGTGGTTCAACCCYGGGCTCCACATGTGAAGAAAATGAAAATGTCCATCTGCCTCAGAGATAAATCCCTTATCTGCACGTCCTTGGTGAGGAGGTGGGGTCCACTGTAGACCAGAGTTTGAGCTCATTGCTACCTCAGCTTTGATCCACATCACTCTAGGCGCACTCTGGACTGCACACCAAGATCAGCAAGAACCGCTCTCCTGCCATGGCCTCTCATCCCCGTGGCTCCAGCTAGCTCCCAGCTCTGTTTTTGTGCTTTCCCTTACTGACCCTTCTGTCTTCTACATGAGAAAGTTGTGCCCTTCCTCGGGTTGCTTGCTCAGGGCTGCGCTAAACCGTGCATGGCCCCATTCTGCACACACTGCTTCCAGTCCAGTGACACCTCATGTACCAAGTCAAAGTGTGGTTTTGGTTTTGGACACGCAAAGCACAGCTGCTCGGGTCCAGCCAAAACCACCTTTCCCTCTGCCTGATTTAGCCTCCACTTTCATCTTGGCGTTCAAAAGCGTGTCCTTCTGGGATTTATTTAGAGACGTGCTATTGGACTAAAAAAGGCACAAAAGACCTCTCACTTTCTTACTGGAGTATTAGCAGAATRACAACTGTAAGCAGTCCAAAATGTTCTTCTTGTCCTTTTCTTCTCTCCTGTCATAAGTGTTACTTTTGGGGGCGGTTGTTGTTTATTAACCCCGCAAGCCTCAATTACAAAGTCTTGAGGAAAAAAAACTCAACAGTTGTGAAATTTCCAGAGCTGGCATTGTGTCCTTCTTGCCCACAGCACGCAGTGTTGTTGCTTAACAATCAACCTAAATATTCCTTGTCCCTCCACTGCTGAATGCATCACGCCCATCTGACGCCTTGTCTCCCAGACCAGTTGGGGAGTTCAATTAACCCCATACTTAGGCAAATCATTGCAAAAATTCAGGAAGGATGAGCTTAGGTGAACGTGGTGCTACCTCTCAGGTTACTGCTGATCTGSTGAGGGCAACATCTGCTGGGTGACACTCGGTGTCTCCTCTGCCATGGATAAGGAGGTGCTTGAGCCTGATGGGTGGGGGYTCTTTGTGAAGCTTAATTCTGGTGACTTATGAAAACAGCAAAATTTCAGAAAGCTGGCTGTGAATGTCCACCTTTCTCCTCCAAATTTGAATGGTCCCATAGCGGGCTCTGCTGGTAGTACTGGCAGTGCCAAAAATGGAGCCTCTAAAAAAGGAGTTCCAAACCCCCAAAACCTGTTATGTAGATATAGATATAGCTATAGATATATACATACAGATATAGATATAGATATATATTCCTCATTCCTTTGTCACTTTTCTATTCACTAAAAAGGAAAAAAAAATTATGCAACTTAGTCTTTGTTTAGCAATGCACTTAATCCCCATAAAAGAAACAAATGATTCATTGCAGCTCAATGATTTAACTCCTGGACGAATGGACCCATTCAAATTAGGAATGGGTAATTGCTAAAAGGCTAAATAACTGAGCATTTTTGAGAATAAACAGCCTTCTGAGAGACACTAAATATTGCTTTCCAGATTTTCCATCACCAGACCTTGGAAAACACATGTGATCTCTTGAAAAGCTGCTGACATGGTGCTGTTACGATCAGGGTCTGAGTAGATATAAGTGGAAAATCCATACCTGCTCACAGGAAACAAATGCAGATTCCTCATATGGGATATGAGTTGGATGGAAACTGTCTTTCACCCTCTGATTAAAATAAACAACAACAACAGGGAAAAAAACCAAAAACAAACAAACAAACAAACAAAAAAACACCAAACAAAACAAAAGCAAAAAAAACCCAAAGCAAAAAAAAATAAACTTCACAAAATAGAGTTTAGAAGGAAGAGTGAAGAGGAAATTTGGCTAGCAATATAAAAGAAAATTAATCCAAAGTTGTCTGAGATCAACTTCCCTTCCACAATTCCCAGATTACAAATTAAATGTTTTTCTGTAACCTGTCTTCTTAGAAGCATAAATAGGCAAATGACAAGAATCTGAACAGGAAAGGTAGGATCGTTCATAGTGGAAATTTATTAAATTTTATTTATCATCACATATAATAACCTTTTTTCTSTTTTCCCTCATTGGTACTTCAGGGAAGGAAATGCATTACTGACTACAACAAATTTTTGCTTCAAGATATCCACGATTAAAATAAATCTAAGGTATCTAATAAAAAGGAAACATAAAAAATTATTTGTTTTCCAAAACATTGAACTGGGACATTACAATTGTTCTAAAGAGCATTGTTTTCTCAAGCACTGMATCTCAGTATTTCATTTTTACTTGGAAATTTTCACTGAGACAAAGAGAAAGGATTTTTCCAGGAATAAAACTAGTTTATCAAAAGAAAAAATAATCTTCATCTTTAATGTTTTCCTTTTGTGCCCAAAAAGGCTGCAGAGTACTAGATTTCATGATGCATTTTTTGTTGCTTTTTAAAAAACCTTATACTATGCAGTTATATCATTATCTCCATTTCAATTTATGAAATTTAAATGATTCTACTTAAAAAATGTGGTGTTGCTGTGACTCACATCTAGAGTTGGTGCAGTGAATCAGTCCAGACATTTATAATTCGACATTCTTTCCTGGATTTTCTAAGTTTGTTTAAAAATAGATCCTTTTGTCTTGAAAGCCCTGTACTTCATAAGCCTGCTTGCCCTTTAATAATGAGGAACAAGGATGTCAGTACTCACTACATTTAAATTTATCTTTGTTTACTAGTTAAAAATTAGTTTCTTTTGTATTTAGTGTTATTTCTTTGAGTGCCACCACCTCCTGCTTAACAACTTTGGCTTTCCCTGTTCATGTTACACCTTGCCTATAKCCAGATGCTACCATGTACCCTGACAGTTAAAATTCTTCCTGGAAAAGAAATTTCCTATTTTGTGTTTACCAAAATTTGGTGCAAAACCTCTTGGTTCCCTCTCCTATTATGCTCTGCTGATCTGGCTGCAAATGGATGTTTACTCTTGGAAAAGGACAACACAAATTAAAACTAAAACAAATGCACAAGAATAAGACTTTTTCTATCTCTCATACTTCTCAGAGAACATTTGGATTTGAGTTATCACTCTAAAAGTAAGATACAGAAAAGTACAACTTTTAATACTTTTATTTCAGAATGTGACTTTAAKACCTCACAGGGGTTTAATTTGGGTGCTCTCCATCTCCCAGATTTTTAAATAATTGATTCGTGGTTCTCTTTTGCAGGTCCTTGGACAATTGAAATATCAATCAGTTTAATTGGCCACCCAGGAATCTATGCTTCCATGGGGAGATTTGGCAGTGACTACACTGCTGAAGCTTGAAAATCTCTGGACAGTGGTGATGGGCAGCTGCCCACCTGGAGATCACCTTCCAGCCCCTGAGGTGCTGGTTGGAATGGAAGTCTCATCCTTGGGGGATGCAGACATGTCCTGCTGGGCTCCCCTAGGAGGTCTGGAACTCGCTTCCGCAGGTGACACAAACCCATGGGCATGGTGAAATCCTCCAGGAAGGGAGATGGAGTTTCCATTTTGAGGCTGCCTCACCACTTGTCTGCATGCCAGGTAATTCTTACCTGGAAGCTCGGGAGCGTCTGGCACCACACTCGCTCCTGCTGGTTTTCCAGGAAGGAGATGAGAGGAAACTCCCGGCAGCATTCCCAAGGGCAGGTGTGAGTCAGGCATCCTACAGCTGGGGTCAGAGCCTTACAGACCATCTGGCTGGCTGGCTACAAGCAGGCTGTAACCCAGACCCAGTCTGTGGCAGATTCATCCAGGGGGTATGGATGGGAAGATCCTTTGCAGTAAAGGTCTGTGCAGAGATGAGAGSCAGGCTGAGAAGGTGAGAGGGTAGGTACAGGAACAGGGTCACTCATCTGAGAAAGAAACAGAAAGCAGCCATTGGAGCTTCCCTCTCACATGGCATTTGAACACACAGATCTTCTGGAAAACATCATCAGAGAAATCCAAATGGGCTTGAAATGTAAAGCCTTTTAATTGACAGCCTTTAAACTGTCAATTAAATTGCTCTTCAATTAAAATGCTCTTCAAGCATTTAAGCAAGAACTGAGAACTCTCAGGTTTTTTTAGTTTGAAACAGAGCCTGAACTTTTGCTCTGTACAAATAGCWTCTGAGGCTGAAGTGCCAAAAGTTTTGAGGAAAAAAAAATCATTAAACTGTTCACAACTTCACATACCCTGTGCTGAATCATTGTTTTGACTTGCAGGCAGTTACTGTGGGCTCAGACATTGGTATGACTTGTTTTCGCAGCAAAGTATTCATATGTGAACAAAAAATATATTATGCTCTCAACTTCTGTTTGAATTTTGTTGTGATAGTTCAAAATTCATGTAAAGTTGTCTCCWCAATGTTTTGGTTGGAGCAGTTGAAACTTCTTTTATCTTTGGTGGTAGCAAAGCTGTGAACATRCTCAAAATACATGTTCCCAGGAAAAGTCACACTGACTGCAAAAAAGAAAGAGAATGGATTTTTCTCTGGACTACATAATTTGTTTGTCATTGACTAAAAAAGGGCATGAATCTTCTCAGAGGGCTTTTGTTGCTTTTAAAATGCAGCAATGACAGAATATCCAATGCAATGTTTTACCAGAATTTCCAAACCCTTTCCCTGGAATACACAGTGATTATGTGCTCAGGATAAATACAGTATCACCGAGTTAGGGTTTACAAAGAGAACTAAGAAAAACACATTTTACSTCTCCCGACCAATATCCTTTCTTATCATTAGAACCTAAATTTTTATAAGTATTTTTTTCCTGTCAATTTGAAGAGTGGATTCTGCAGCACTCATTTTTCACTAAATTCTTTCTCCATAAAGGGCAGTTTATAACTGGAAATGCAAAGACACTTGTGGAGTGTGATTCCTGGGCTATGGACTCCAGCTGTGGCTCAAGGTGCTTTTGCCAAGCAGGATGCTCCTCTCTTTATCTCTGGAGAGTCCTCAGCTGTTTCACTGGGGCACCCCAAGTGTAATTGGTAGCTGGCAGTCACTGTGGGCAAAGAGAGACCTTATCATCATTCACACAACTGTATTTGCACTGCTTACACTAAAGACAAAAGAGACTAACAGGATTATTTCATATGACCAGCAGCAATCACAGGCTATAGAGTTACCTCTAGTTATTCCTGCATCAACTCTCATAACCTGTGGCTGAATTAGAACATATCTTTCTTTGAGAGAGTTGTAATCTTGATTTATTAGTTTGATTTTATTTCTTTGCTTTATTCCCTTGTGGTTTGAATTAGTTCCAGCTATGTATTTTTATTTGAAATGGAATTCCTAAATTCCCAAGTGAAGTCAATCAGGCAGCAAGATGTACTCTCGGGCATATCTTGCGCTACTTGTCCTGGGCACAGACCCTGTGTGAATTCTTGGCCCTATAATTGTTCCAGTATGCCCTGAAACTGAAATGGAAAAGGCTGACATGGCTGTGGGGAAACACAGTGCATGGAACACTCTGTTGTGACTCAAGTWCGTGAGCTTCCCTTGAAATTGTCTGTGGTGGCAAACAGTCASAGCTGCTGGTGTGCCATGCTGTGGGGCCTCACAAGGGACAGATCACCACAGCTCACCTGTGGGCTTTGGGATAGCAAGGACCAAGAAGAAATCTCTTACTTTGTGCCCTAAGGGATGAGTGCTTTGTGCCCTAAGGGATGGGTTCCCTAGCTCTGAAGTTAGCTTCCTCTGGAAACCTGGTTTCTACAGGATAGGGTGCCTATCAGTAGGTAGAACATGGTTATTTGATTTGGTTTTTCCAGCTGATCTTTGCTGTTGATAGATAGACTCCTGCCRTGGAGGAAAGGAGTATGGTGATGCTAGTTTCTATGGGGGATTTTATACAAGATTTGGCTTTTAAATTTCCAGGTGTCTAGCTTTCCATTGCAGCTGTAAAGCACCTAAGGCTACTTTAGCATCCTGCTCCACTCTTCCAGCCAGGAGTGTTGATGGGGGAACACTTCARTAATGCAGGTAGCCTGCTGTTGTGCTGTTTTCTCCTTGTGTGCTACTCTCAAGTAACAATTTCAAAATATACAGCATTCTTTGCTGAAGTCACACTTCTCATGATCTGATGTGTAATATTTTACTGATATGTGTGTCTCTGACTGTGAGAGAAGAAAGCAGAATAAAGCCAAGAAAGTGGCAAATAGCATACACTATAGGAATATTAAGAAAYGCTGAGTGGGTGGGGGAAGGAAATGACTTCAGAGACTGAAGGTATGAAAAGAGGAAATTACTTCATTCCCCACGTTGTCATGCAATGTCTCAGCATCCAATCACAGGGAATGAGGCAAATAAACAGGAAAGGAGAACACGAAGTAGGTTGTTCCCCAGGGCAGTGGGAAAGCAGCACTGTAAGCAACTGCCCAGAGTGGCTTCAGGAGATGTTGTGAATAGTTACAGCAAGGAAGGATGCTTGCAGCCCATGTGAGGTCAGCCATAACAGCTGCCTGATGATCCTAGCAAGCTACCTAGGGGACTGCAAAAGCATGGAGACTTCCTGCTGCTAGTTTAGTCTTTAATAATGGGATTTTGGTTTCAATTTTGAGACTTTATTTCACTGTTATTAAAGTATATGCTTCAAATAAACGCATTATTCCATATATAAATCTTCTGCTAAAGATGATTCTGAACAAGCTAACAAGAAACACATCTCTTTCCTATGAACACAGTAATCTTTAAAACCAGAGCTATGGGCAGTCTCTTGCATGGGCAGCACAGCTGAAGTAGTCCCAGCAGGACAGTTCTTACTGGAAAATTCAGCATGACCTGCTCTGCTGTCTACCTGAAAGGCCACGAGCACATCAAGAACCTGTTTGTCCCCAGAGTGGGACAGCTCCATCAGCTGTGGCCTCTGACTGCACCAACTTTCAGGATGTGCCTGGGAATGGTTTGGCCTGAGACATCACCACAGAGCACAGGCCATTCAAACAATTTAAGAGGTTTGATTTTCAGTGCTTGGAAACATTTCCAATTTTATTTCCTCACATAGATAGATCTGAAGTGTTCCTGCACTGAGCTGCATGATGTGGTTTAGGGGCCTAAAACCCAGGGTCTGTGCACGTGTAATCTCCTCCAGTACCTGACATAACCTCGGGAAGTTTCTTTGGCAGACAGTAGTACAGTGGATTAGACCCTGAGCCACAAGTGTCCCCAGGGAATAGGCAGCACATTTTCAAGGCTCTCTTCTGAGCTGGCCCAGTTAGTGGCAAAGATCCTGTAGGCTGACAGGGGGGCTGTGGTGCTGCCTCTGGCTGCTCTGCTCGCCCCCTCGGTGACTTCTGCCTGAGCCAGCCATCAGGAAGCAGCATTCTCTGACTTTGACTCAGTGCCAGCTTCTGCAGCCTCATTCCACCCTGGCAGCCCAGCTTCGCTCACTCTGTTGCAGCCTTACTTGTAAAACAAGAAGGTTTATAATTTTGTTAATTTTTTTTTTTTTTTGTTTTTTTTTTTTTTTTTTTTTTTTTTTTTTTTTTTTTTTTTTTTTTTTTTTTTTTTTTAGATACTGAGTCTTCCCTCATTTCCTCTGGGAATTTCAAAACACCTGGTACAGCTGAATAACTTGGCTCCAAGATGCTCTGTTTTGGGCTGATTTCTGTGATTAGGATGATAAAAGTCGTGGCATCAGGCAGTGTTTCATTAAGGCCCAGAGACCTCTATGGAAGGATAATTCTTTAGGGGCTTCTCAGTGCATGTGATCCATAATGCTGATGTCTGTGGATCCAAGCTCTGCTTGGCTGCTTTGTGTGGGTGCACAGACAGCCCAGGTTTGTGACTGGTTTGTATCACCAAGAGGCTACAAAGCATCCCAAGCCTGCTGGGGGCTGTGGCCTGTTGATTCTATCACATTTCTGGATACCTGGGGGAGAACCATTGTTTTTCAGACCGGAATGCTTTTTGTGATCTTGAGTCCTTTTTGATTGCAAGCATAGGAGCCAGTACAGGAAAAGCATCTTTAAGCCAAGTTATCCCATTCATCCAGCTGTTAAAAAATCCCCAGAGGAAATGGGGGGGAAACCCAGACTTTAGGTAAGCCTGAACCTTTGTATTAGAGATGTATTAATAATTGATTTACTGTCACCTTTTGGCCAGTTCTGTCTTAACTTTCATTTGTTTTTTGACCCTATAGTGCTCCTAGGCCTAACCAGTCTGGCTTATGTGGGTCAGGTCTGGATAAGCCTCTGRTCTGTGGAAAAGGGGCCTTGATCAACATCTTCTCAGAAGAAAACCATTTGGAAGGTACATGAAGCAACTTGCTCTGGTATTTTAGGAGACCAGCTTTAAAATGTATGATAAGCTTATATCAAATAAGCTATGAAAGAAAGAAAGAATGAAYGTCCTTCCTCAAACCAACTGAATGAATATTTTTCTGTAATCACCTGGCACTCTCTCCTTGTGTYCACAGAGTGAGTAACAAAAATCCTGTTAAAACTTCTCCATTGTTCAAGGAGGCTGTTTTACAAGGAAAACCAAGAACTTTCTGAATCATATTAAACTCCTGACAATTGCTTTCTGGCTGCACATTAGTTAAATATGCTCCCAGATCTTATATTTGAGCAGTCATGCTTTTGACTGGTTTTGCTTGATCTCATTCCTGTAAGATCCATAATGAAGAGGAAAGCTGTAATGACTGGCTCCAGCTAAACAATATTTTTTTTGAAAAGTCTGAACTTTTACCTGAGGCTTAGGTCCTGGTGATGCCTGAAGTGTTTGGCAATGGAGGGAGGGCATGACAGCACCAGGGCTCAGAAGGAAGACAGGCAAGAACCAGACTAATATTAAGGCCTGTCAATCTAAAATGCTCTTTTTGCTGACTKAGTCACATATTTTCAAGGATATACTCTAGGTGAGATCTGTAAGGCCCCGTTCCCTTCCTTGGTGGCAGCTAAGACCTCAGTAGTACCCTTCCTTTTTCCCAGCTCACAGCCCTGACTACAWCCCAGAGTTTCCTTGCTGAGATATGGAAGATGAGTTTCTCTACCCTACTCAAAACAAAAGCACATTTGGAAAAAGGATTCAGGACGCTACAGTCCAATACAGAACACTTCGGGAATAACAGCTCAGGCCATGAGGCAGCTCTCTGGTATAAATTTGTAAAAATATAGATCTAAAGCTCCTGTGAGAGAAATGATGACCTGACCAGGAAACCAAAGGAGWCCTTAACCCAGCTGGGGAGAAAGATTCAGTTTGTTTGATGTTTTGGTGTCATCCTGACAACCACCAAGGCAATAATTAAGTCATTAGGCTCTTTGGCATTAGTTTACCCTGCAGCAACATACTGCCCCCAGTGTGCTTGTTATGTTGATTTTACTCTGTGTCCTGGTGCAACCAATTGTTATGGATGTTTGGAGTGTTTACCTCAAACYACTGGAAAAAATTGAGTAGTTTACCATAATAAAGGGGTAGCGATGATTTCACTACAGTCTGTGTTTGAACAGTTGTCAAACATAATTATTAAAGGAAAACAATTGCTGATGCTGATCTCTCTGGACTTCTGCTCGACCCTGCTTCACAAACATATGGAAAAAGTAAGACATTTCTGAAAAAGATATTAAAATAGTAAATTTTATAAATATCATTTGCTTGGGGAAAAAAAAAAAAACCAAAACAAAACCACCCTTGCTTGTCCGGCTGAACCAAACCCAGGCTGAACCACACAGCAGTAGCTGGCCTCTGTTTCTGTCCAGGGGATGCTCACAGGCTCCAGCAGAGCCCCTGTGGACAGCGCTTCCCACCGCCGCCTGCCCCAGGCTCCCCTCCCTGCGGAGCAGCACTGCGGGAGCTGGGTGGAATTCAGGCCATCTGAATGTGGCCCCGAGGCCATCAATAAAAGGCTGTGCTGCTTGGATCTCCGCATCCAGAAGAGCGATCGGCTTCATTGAAGAAGGCAGGGTGTTTTACCACGGAAAGGTACCCTGGGATATGAACTGAACTCCAAGGGTTGTGCTCCCCTAACTGAGAGCAGATTTGCTGTTCTGCTTGGGAAAAAATCAACAGCAGGAGCAATAAACAAATGGAGCTATTATCTTTAAAATAAAGGAAGGATTTCCAGTTGGCTGGTTCTCCTTTATAAAAGTATTTATGGTGCACATTTTTGTATACGGATAAGAATATTAACATGCAAATAAATCAGTTCTCTGAAGAATAGTGGAAAAAAAACTTAGCTAATCATGTAATCATAAGTATTTTTTTCTCTTTTATGTGCAAAAGACAACAAAAACATGGGATGGAAAGTGGTGGAGATGGTGAACAGTCTAAAGAAATTAGACTATAGTTATACATATACACAGTTAACTATGTTATACATAGTTACACACAGTTATACATAGTTATACACTGTTATATATATTTCGATTCTGTCTAAAYATACAGCTCTCTGGAAATATGAAATCTGTATATCATGAGCTTTTTTAGAATATCCTGTACTAACATTCTTAATCCTATTTTAAGCGGTGAGAGCCCTGATCTGGTTTTGGGCTTGCTTGAGGCAGTAAAACTGCTATGGCTTTAGGTTTTATTTTGCCTTTGCTATAGCCCTCCAAACCTGTACTGGTAAATGTTGCTGTCACTTTTGAGGGGTATCTGATTCAAAGACTCTACTAGCAGGAAGCTAAAGGCCACCTCATCCTTGGGGTCACTCTGCTGTCAATGAGAAATCAGCTGAAAACAAGTGAGAGCTAGTTATAATCTCATTTTCAAATTAGTTCTTCAAATTTCTGTTTTATTCCAGCAAACAGGTTTCAGGAAAACAACAACAACAACAACAACAACAACAACAACAACAACAACAACAAACCAAAAAAAAAACCAACCAAAACCAGGGAGGAGAGTGAAACCCTTTAGCAGGGAGAAGATGGATGGGCTGAATGAAGTCAGGGTGTCTTTGTCATCTGGAGCTCTCCCCAGTATATCTGAATGTGCCTGGTGACACATTCCTCAAAGCCCTCTGTCCTTCTCACCCTGCTTGGAACTTCTAATTTTGTTTCTTTGTTTCAAGGCAGTTAATTTCAGCCTTTCCTCTTAGCTGTGCTAACAGTTGCTTCTATGGCATCCTCAAGTGTCTTAGAATCTTGAAGCTCTGGGAAAGAAAAAGTAGGCCTATTTTTACCCTTATTTTACATCAGCCTTAGGCTGGCCACTTTTGTGCTAGATGTGACTTTACCTGCTGCTGCTTTTTGACTGATCTGTATTTTGTGTTGCTGGCTTAGCTGTCCTCATGAGCCCTGTAAGTGGTTAGGAACATTAGCATACAGAGAAAAACTCCATTTAACCTGCCTTGAATTCCCTTCAGTGTGTGCTAGAGAAAATGAATCAAAGCTCTTCTTTCCATGTCTCATTGACTGCATGTGCATGTGATTCTTCTGTCATTCTCAYTTCTTGCTTCTTTTTGGTTTCTATCTTGTCTTGCAAATGACATTTTGGTTGAGCTCTGGAATGAATAATTTTTATTTGCACATATATCTGGACATGTGCTCTGGACGTGCATTTGTTTTATCATATCTTTTACAGAATCACAGAACAGCTGAGTTTGGAMGGGACCTCTAGCATCAAGAAAAGCAGCTTGATCCAGGGCCATGTCTGTCAGTATTTAAGCATCTTCAAGAAAATACTTAAATATCTTCATGCTCTAAAACATGTCTAGATGACTTGTGCCAGCRTTTGACATCTCCACCAGAAAAAAAAACCAAACAACAAAACAACAAATTCCTTATGTTAAATGGAATGTCCTATATTTTTAATTTGTGCTCATTGTCTCTTGYTCTGTCACTGGATATGACAAAGCAGAGCCTGGTTTCATGTGCTTTACTGCCACCAATCAGGTATTTACACACATTGATCAGATTCCCCTGAGCCTTCTCAWCTCCAGGCTGGACAGCCCCAGCTCTCTCAGCCTCCCCTCCTGGGTCAGGTCCTTCAGTCTGTTATCCACCCTTGTGGCCCATCACTGCACTTCTTTCAATTCTTTCTTGAAATASGGAGGCTAGGACTGGATCCAGCACTTCAGATTATCTTAACACTTTATTTGAACAGTTGGATACCATTCCAAAGACATCCATAATTACTGGACATGGATTCTTAAATATTGGCAAAGATTCCTTAGCAGACAACGTTGATGAGCTAAACATAAAACCAGAAACCCTTTGGATGGGTATTTCAAAGTCATCATATAAACCACAGGCTGGTTTACTGCCTTGATTATTCATGTATGGAAGCCACAATGCCATTATAGAAAATACAAGTGCTTTTACATCAAAGATYCAAGCACAATGCAAGGGTTTGTTCCAAGTCCTGGGTGGCAAATAACTGGAGGTTTAAACCTACATTCCACATTCCCATGTGTGTCTGTTCAACCTCAATCCCTCCCTAAATGAGGCTAGTAGCAAAGTTCTCTTCCATATACTGTGAGGTTTGTCAGAAAAGGGTTGGAAAAACCAAGGTCTGCCCTATGAGGACAATAACTGTCAGGACAGTGATCACAAAAATAACATGGCAGATGACTGAAAGGAAAAGAGCAATTATGGAGTTAAATTAATCTCAGAGAAGGAGCTTTCCCTGTTGTCCTCTCCTATAGACTTAGATAGGTAAAGCTAAAAGAAAGATTCCCACCAGAGTACTGTCCTACCAGGTATGGAGATAATGAATTACCAGTTCCTCTAGCTGATATGATAGCCTTTATTAAACTACACCTCTTACTGAGCAGAGACCTCTTCCTATTACAGACCCAAGATTCARCAGCTCAGCCCAAAGGCTCCTAAATGAACTTCCCAAATCCCAGCATTTGCCTGGGGTTGGTTTGTTTGTAAACAAGGAAATAAGCAATACTTCATGCTCCCTTCCCAGGCCCCAGGAGTTCTGGTACATAACCTTCCACTGCTGTCACCCAAATATTTGTGTGACTGAATTTTATTAGCTGAAACATTTATGGCATTGCTGTGTTTTAGCATGAAAATGTAATGCATGTCAGATATTTTCCCCTTCCTACATATTCTGTGGACCCTTACTGACAGCTGCTCCCTCTTTAACTTTTTAGGAAAAGGCGATTTTACAGTRTTCTGTTTGTTCTGTTTGTTCATTGTCCAAATGTGCTTGAAGAACTCCACCACTCTGACTGAGTGCCAAACGTGATAACGAATCTTTGGCCTTCAAAGATCCCACACTTTGGAGATTCTGCAGCAACAAGTCCCTCTGAGCCCCTCATCCTCTTGCAAACTAATGATAAAAGTTTCATGGGYGCAGACATCACATACTGATGTTGACACTTGCTGGTGACTAAAGAATAAATGACATGCAATGCAGTTGCCTTGATATCCTGTATTCTGACCAGATTTAGCTCATCTTCCTGCCTAATTTCCTTTGTCTTGTTTGTAGTTCTTTTTCTCCTTAATTGCTGCTCTAGCCTGTCTTTATAAATTGCATTCCCGCATGTTTACTCGTCAGGGGCACACAGTCACCATGTGACAGGACGTGTGTGCTCAAAACTGACAACGTGTGTGGATCAAAGCCAGCAAGGCAAAGAAAAAGCTTCATAAACAATGCTGTAAATAACATCTGGGCTGTCCAAATATGGAAGAACGTGGTAGCTTTCCCTCTTTGTTGTTATTTTGTTTTGTCGTGAATATCTCCCTATAGACACAAACAAGTCTGAAGTCAGTAATTATGGTACAGATTATTTTAAACTAATTCTCATCACCAAATGCACACAACAACATACTGCAGACGGAAAAACCAGACAAGGTGAAGTGAAACTTCAGGAAATGAATGAACCAGTGCTGGAGAACAAAGCCAGAAAAAAAAGAAACCAAGCCAATTAAGAAACACATGGAAAATGATTAAAAGAATCTCAGTTTAAACATCCTCACCTCATCCCACTACAGAAGATATTGACACACAATTTTTTCAATTTATCTGAATGTCAGAAATTGGAATGCAAGCAAAGAAGAACTGTCCAAACTCATGAAAGAGTGGCGTTTGGATGAAATAATTTCTGAGTCACAAAAATGCTCCTACTTTCGTTATATTTTACAAGTCAAACTCAGACTGGATGCTGCTTTGCTGGGAACCCTGGCTGTGGGTGTTGAACCAAAGCTGCTGCTGTTGCAGAATAAAGAGGTGGATGAGAAATTCATTCACCCACAGCCCCCAGGTTGTTAGACCCTGTCTTTTTTCTGGAATCAGTGGAGAGAAATGTGGTATATATGTTAAGCACATACAGTAGGCAATGGGCATGTGGTAATACTAGAAATTGGGAATGTTCATTCCTTCATTAATTCCATTTATATTTTTAGMTTTTTCTATTGGTGATTTTTCTCTGTACAGGGTCCAGCTCTATAGATCCYGCTTTTGGTTGGAGACTCATAAAGGCAATGTTTAAGCCAAATAAATGTATAAATGAGTAAATGAGGTAGGATGCCTGCATCTGTGATTTCAAGAAGGCTTTAGCCTACATCAAGTTTTCTGTATGCTAAAACAAGCTAGATGATACTGAAATATGCTCTGGTTTTTAGTATTGTCTCTTCAGAGAGGTAAATGGTGCCTCTTGRATTGTGTTAGCTGCAACCTAGGGTGACAATAAAAAGATTAGAGGCTTTTCCTGTACCTTTCATTAATCTTCGTGGTCTTTATGAATGGGAAACATAATTAAAATTCCGTGTCTGAATACAAGATCTCATGCATATTCAGAGCAGCATATTCTTTTAGGTCTTGATTAAGTATACCACTATGTCTTCACAGAAATTTAAACAAAATTATTGCTGAGTTCAAATAGAGCTGACAAAATTTCAAAGTTTCCAGGACAGTGCAAGTCACTTATGACTTTGGTCCATTGCATAGATGCAGAAGGAAATTCCAGCTGTCACACATTTCCRCCTACAGCTGGCAATATTTTTTATATCAAAACTCCTTCAGTGCAGGCTGGCAACAAGCTGTGCACAAGAGCCCCACTGAGGCTGCTAAAAGCTCTGCATAACCCTGGGGACCTGATGCCCATCCCAGCTTCAGCATAGAACAGGGATTTATAGCTACTCAAACTGATGATGAAAAGGTTAACTTAGTGTTTTCTGTCATAATCTAATCCAAATCTCAGTGAACTGCAACAGAGGATGGTTTCAGACTAGGTCTCGATGARTGAATGCCCTCATCTTCCGTGAATCCAATAAATGATTACGAGTTCAGCAAGGATAATCTGTGCTTCTAGGAATTCCTGATTTTTAAGCAGTTAATTCACGTGTTTGTAAATAATTCTCCAACCATTAAAAACAGCTGGCCTTTTTTTTCTGCAGGCTATCAATGCATTTTCAGGATGCCAAAATGCACACAAATATCGGCCTTAAACCACATGGTCAGTCTGGTCTAGGCTTCTTGAGCAGCATTTCTAACATTGTCAAGACAAAAGCATGTGCCATTTCGACCATATTCATGCTAATAAAAAGTAAGACACATGTACTATCCCCTTAAATCTGCAGGCAAACACTGTTCAAGATTTATTTCTACCGTAGTACAGATGCTGACCCTTGTAAAGAACAGTTATATTAAAACCAGGCATAAGGGAGTAAGTGGGACATTTTAGAAGTGCACGAGGACAACCCGCTGTGCTCTTCACAGATAGTTAAAGATGTGTAAGACGGCTATTTGCCTGTTCACAAATTCAGATGGATSCAGCTCGACACTTTTGGGAGCATTTGATGCTACTAGATGCTGGCTAGGATGAGAAATATGTGTATTATGTACCAGTTATTTAGAAGCATCTGAATAGAGAAGGTATTTATTACCAAAACAACTCCATAATGTGGATTGTTCTGTCATACCCCCTACATAGATATATGCTGAATTTATACACCAAAGACTGAAGCTTTCCCATTCTGTTGTGAACATTTTGCTTTCTTTTCCATTCTGAACAGAGTAAAACAGCTCTCAATTAGACAACAATTTGCATGAATCTTCAAAGTGAAGCAGAGTCAGGGAGAAATGCCACACAGCACCTTGTGAAAAATGCAGATGAGAACTTGAATGCTAAGGAGGACATAAYAGTCCTGTCATTTGAAGCCTTATGGCAGCTTCCCAACCATGAGCTGTACCTGGACCTCCTGGCAGAGCACTGAGAGACACCTGTGAGCAGCCAAAGCTGCTGGATTMTTCTCCAGCCTCCCGACAACTTCCAGTGGTCCCCAGGGCACTGCCGAATGCTCTGCAGCCCCAAAAAGCCCATCTCTGCCAAGGGCCTGAGCTTRGCCCACCAGAGATGCCAGAGCAAGAAGTGTAGCACTCAGGAGGAATTTCAGGGCTGTCAAAGCCTGCACCAAGAAATCATTTCTGGGGAGAGATTTTGGCATCACAGCTCTGCAGCAGGACTCCAGSAGGTGCAGAGGACTTAGAAGAAGATGCATATAGGACTGGGGAGAGAACTCATCTTGGGTTTAGCATTCAGACACTGCATTTACACATTTTTCCTGAATTTATTTTATCTGTTTTACGGTGTATAAAGAGGATCTGTCAAAAAGGAGAGGAGTTTCCAAGGAGAATTGCAAAGGACATGGCTGTGTTTGGGAACCATCAGATGAAAAAGGCTCATTCCCAGGCTTTCTTCACATCAGTGGCACAATTTTAATAAGGGGAACTTGTCTTCCTCCCCCAACTTCTAACTAATCCTGAAGGAGCTATGATATTTCACAGGGCAGGAASAGTGATCAAACTCACCTTAAACATAAACTTAAAAGTAATTATTATTGGCTTCACATAAAAAAAAAATGTTAAAATCAGAGTAATTTTATTTATTTTTAAACYGAGAAACAGTAAATTTCCGGTGTTGATAGGAAAATGCTGATGAAAAAAAATGATAAAATCTTTTTTTGCAAGACTTTTATTTGTTACTGGCAGCCTGATGTTGGTACATATCTTAATCAAGGCATTATTCTGTTCATTTTCTTTCATCCTTGAGCCAAAATGACATGTCCCTGGAAATAAACAATGCAGACAAAACAGGAGGACACTATTCCATATCATACCGAGAATATCTGTCTTGTTTGGTGACTCCATGGGTGCTTCCCTACATGAGATGTCTTTCATTGAAGAATTGTATAAGAAAATAAAGGAGTGTGTGTGTGTGATATATCTATTCTTCAGTAACGAACAAGAAAATTTCACAAAATATTTTCTCCCCAAAAGAGAATTTTAAAATTGTGCCTGCTAATCTTGCTGTCCTGTTTCAGTTTCCTTTTTGGAGGAAAGCCAGTGGGAAGCTTGTGGCAGGATAGTCATCTCCCTGAAATATTGATTTCCTTAAAACTGTTGATTTAGCTTATGAGCCTARCTATTAGACAAAAGTGGCATCTGTGTGCAGGCCAAAATGTCTGCAAAGTTCTTTAGATTTGTTCTAGTCTTAGATATCAGGGTTTTGAAAGCACATTAATTTGTATACTTTACAAGGGCAGAATTTCATTGGTGTTAAGTAGATTAGTCCCCATTTTCTCTAAGGAAATGACCAAAAAAATTACAGAGGCAGGGTCCTTCAGGCATCTGTTTTTCAGCTTTCTTACACAGCATGTGCAGACAATCTCCACAAGAACAAGTAAGGAGAAGATACATTTTCTAAAAGAGCCATTTTGCTGATATCTCCAAATAATTTTTTCTCCATAATTTATCTGGTGATACAGCAGGTATAAAGCGGGTAGTAGCTTGGGTGAGAGTTGATTAGACTGAGTTTTAGGTAAGTGAGAGAAGACTTTTATATTCAGAAGTGTATTGCACTTAAGTCACAAAATCCAGTCTTGGCAGTGTGGGAATTCCTGGCTCCTGATTTAGGTTGTGGTTTTTTGTTGGATTTTTTTTTTTTCCTGAACACTTATACGAAGATATTCATTAAAGTAAGGAGAAACTGGTTTCCTTAAAAACCAGACGTGCAAGCACTCTTTTTCTCTCTCCTCACTGTAGGTTTGCTGCCGTAGCCTCTTTCCCCATCCCCATCCTGCCTGGTTTCCTGCTACGTGTTTAAAGAAACAGAATATATACCCTCATAAAATTAATATCCAGTCATTCCTTCAGAAGAAAGAATGTCACCACTGGAGTTAGCACGAAATATTTCCTTTTCCATCCAGAGGCCTGACTGAGATAGACACGTCTGACTTGGGATTCAGCGTTACCCAAGCAGATGTAGTTTTGACTTGAGGATGCTAAAAATAAGCTGGTGATAACCGGATAACTGCTTATTTTGAAACAATTATTTCCTTGGATACACAGAGACACAGTGTGTGTTCTTCTAACATCTGCACTTTTTCTTATTTGTGAGTCCACGAAAACAGGAAAATAATATAAAAGACCTGAAGCGGAATTTTTGTTGCATCACAATTCTGCCAATGAACTTCCACTAGAAAGAAATTGACAGTTTTAATTGTGTTTCTTAGGCATGTAATATACAATTCATTATTGTGTTATGCATCCTATGATTGTGAGATACTCTTTACTGCTCATTGTTATATCAGGCAACATTTCTCTCCTGCATACATCTGGTTTTATGTAGTTCCTAGCAATGGAACAAAAACAGAGCACATGCTTTGTGGCATCTCTTCACAGCTGAGTTTCCTTTGCTTGCTTTTTAGAGGGTACTTAGCATTTGCTTGGAACTTGATAGTTTTGAAGCAAGTCCTTATTTACAAGTGATGACATTAAAGATGAATAACACAAAGAGAATCAGTTCAGCAATATAATTTTGAAGTCAATCAAGAAACTCTCAGTAATTAATAGATACTTCATTTTAATCTCTTGCAACAGATGCATGTGCTTCTTTTGGCAGTTAACTGCTTTCAGGCACTAATTTGACACCATATGGGTGTCAGATTTCTGATCTCAACAACTGCTTAATTAATTGATGTTTTTATCTTTGAATGGGTTGTGTCTGCTCAGATCAAAAACCTAAGCATGCTATAAAATTGTGAATAGAGAGAGCTTTCCTTAGAGACTAATGCAGTATAACACTCAAAACTGGGATATCTTATGTTTGTGATTGATTTCACTTGGATATCATGTTGCTATAAGTGTGAGAAAGAGAGAGGAGCCAGAAACCAAAGGCAGTGCTGGAAAGCACATAAGTAAAGTATTGCTAACCCCAAAATCATGAATCACTCTCCCTAATAAAAGCGACTAAACAAAAGCAAAACCCAGAGATTGTCCTGAAAGTGGCAGAGACAGATAAACAGARACTTCAGGTTTTAGTTTTTTCTCTAGTTCGTTTCAACAAATGGAGCTTAGCCTGGCATTTAGGGAAACTTAGAATGTAAGGAAGGTGAACAGGCATAATAGAGGTGCTAGGCACCATTTATTCACTATTTCTTAACACACAACAGGGTACATTATTTGAAATGTTGAGGCATAGTATCTAAAATAAAAGGAAGCAAGTAATTATTTTATTCAAAGCATAATTAACTCATTGTCACAGGATGTCATGGAAGCCAAGAGATATAAATGGATTCAAAATGGTAATAAAGAATTTTATAAAGAATAGGTCCATTGATGAACATCAAAAACAATAGCCCAGATGCAGCCTCTGACTCAAAAATTCTCTGAACTCTTGATTGTTGGCCTTATGCAAAGAAGAGTCATTCTCTCTGCTCTGCTTAGCCAACCCCAGCTGGCCAGTGAGCTAGATGGATTTGGCTGGACCCATGGTGGTCTTTCCATTTTAAAAAGGAAATAATAAAAAAGCAAATTTTCGCAAAAATTCCATATATCTCACCTCTGTCCATTGTGTCCTTTTATAATCACAAAGGGACAAAGAAAAACATAGGGGTCTGGAGTGGAGAGGGACTCTTGCTGGGAAAAAGACTTATTTTACACAAACTCTACATGTTCACAACAAAGAAATATGAATTCCATCAGGAGAACCAGAAGAACTATGCCTTGGACCCTGATCAAGAATTATTACACATTTTTTTAAAATGTTACATTCTTCCTTTAAAAAAGTGAATTGTAACTGAAAAAAATAAAAAGATGATGTTATTTCTTGTAGCTGTATCAGAAAGGGAATTCCCTGTTTCTGTGAGGAACAGTSAAATTTCTTCTAAGTCAAGCATGTTCCTTATACCACGGTCTGAGAACAATAAAATTAAACTTGAGCTTTCAAATATGGTTTTAGTACTTTAGTTTGAAGGGGGTTTTCTGGATTCAGAGTCTGAGTTCTTGGTTGATCTCTATCAAAAATTTCAAGCCAATCCTCAGGATCACCTTCCCTCCCATTCCTGTCCATGAATGTCCATCTCCATCACCTGCTGTGATTCCACCCCATGAGCCTGCAGGCTGCACTGCAGCCATGGTTAGCTAATAGCCAATAACATCTYGAGTTTAGCAGCCTTATCCTGCTGACTATAAACTCAGCCTTGCTCTTTGCCAACAGCTCCTTGCCTCAGTGGAAATGGATCACTGAAAGCATCCCACACCATTCTGCTACTGTAATTTCTCCACTGGCTGGAATTCATGAGCTTCCAGAGGCGTGCCATTGCCAGAGGATGGGCTTTGCCTGAAGGAGGCAAAGCCCTGTAGTGCTGCTGCAAGGACTCACAATACTCTCAGTGTATCCTGAAGGTCAGGTCAGGAGTGACAGAGCCATAGCAGAGCAGCACGGAGATCATCAGCTCACATCCTTGGACAGAGAAAAGGAACGGTGCCACCCTGCATATGTAGTTTTCAGCTTCTCTTTTCCTGGAGATATGATGTAGAAAAACAGAAAGTAACTTTTTAAATTAAAATTAATAACGCAAATGTAACTTTCCTAACAGATATCACCAGAATTTTGTGTGGGTCAAAGGAGTCTGTTAGGTCAACTCTTCAGGCTCCTTAGTATGACCTCCTTTATGATTTAACACATTAGAAAATGTTGCCTAACCTTTAGGCTCAAACAATCAGGTGATCTTTACCACAMAAGGAGTAGTATGAAAACTGAAAATTGAAATTTATTTGCGTTTGTGAGAAAAAGGAACATCCAAATTAAATGCCAATTACTGTCATATACTCATTTACTCCAAATTATGCATGACTGATATTTGGTGAAGTCTGAACTCTTCAGGTTTGTGGTTTCATCTGTATTAGCTATCAGTAATGCAAAAAAAAAAAAGCAGAAGTGTTTTCTTAAAGTAAGACTTTCTTACTGACACTTGCCAGTGAGAACCGTACTCTGGCTGGAAGAAGTCATGATTCACAGTTATTGGAAAGCACTGGAAATGCACTTGTATCCTCCTCTATCTCCTGGAAGAAGGCTTCTTTTATGGTTCTTACTAAGTCAGACGGCAGTAACTGGTCAGGTGCAGACTGTCGGTGGTAGTCATGCAAGCTGTAACTGGAAATCTAAAAACACACCACCAAAACCTAAGAGTGAAACTGCGGCCTCAGACAAGTGATGAAGCAGAAAGGGTGGGTGTGAGTTTCTAGTGCAGGCTGCCTGCTAACATCAATCCATTTCCTGCTCACCTTACTCACATGAGAAGCACTACTGAGAACAGCCAAATCGATTGTGTAGGCAAAACMGCTTTTGGATCTCCTGCTTCTCCTGCTTCTCTGCAGAGGTCTCCTAAACTGAAAGAAGCTGGCTGATGATATTGGGTGCAAAGGTGCTTTCTGCCACGCCTTACAGCATCTTACTCCTGTTTTCAGAAGTCTGTTCCTTCCCTTTCATGTAGCTTTCCCCATCTTGCTCTCTCTTTTACCCCTCTGTCTGCTGAGAACGAGAGGGGCAGTGACTTCTGGCCTCAAACTAAGCAATGTGCAAAAAACAGGTGCTTATACATGGTGTAAGCAACTAAACATGATACAAATACTTAAAGGTGAAAAACAGGATTCAGATCAGCGAGAGTAGACATATATTGCAATGACTACACAGGAAGCATTAGTACACAGATCCAGCAAACACAGATGACTGATTGCATTTGGCCTTTTGCTTGGACTTGTTCCAGACGTACAGCTACACACATTCTGCTCAGTATCTCAGTATGGAATCTTAAAAAGGTGCTGCAAAAATTGCAGAATTGGTGTCCAGTCTGATGCAATCTCTTCTAATCATTTTCCCACAGCCCTACGTTGCAGTTCGTGTTTCCTGAGTCCCATGATCACGTCTCCCCTTCCCTTCCCCTTTTATCTTCATCTTGCCGCCCCTCACTTCCTTTTCCCATCTAACTCTTCTGCCCCATTACCRTGTCCCACTCTTCTCCCAGACGCATATTCATCAGCGAGTGTAAATCCGCATTGGTACATCGATGTCAATGGGAGCGATGTCAGCTAAAACTCTGGCTTACACTACTTGTTTGAAATGCAGAAATTCAGTCTCGCACCCCTGCCTCCTGTTGTGACCCGTGTGCTGGAAGCCCGTGCTTGGCACGGCCCTTCCTTGCCACCTCACCCGGTTAAAGCACGAACCATTCGCAGGGCAATCCCTGATGGCAGGTGAGGTGCTGCGGCAAGAAGGACCYGACATCCCACAAGAACAGCTGGGTGTTGCTGTAACGCTGCTGCTAAGGACAGCAGYGACTCAGGCTGCTGCTCTGCAGTGGCAGGGTGGCTACATCAGGCACTTCAAACTCTCACCTCTGCTCAGCGCTCTGCCCAAGCTCCCTGGAGATTGATCCCTCCCAAGATTGCTGATAGTCTTCCCACGATTTTCCAAGTCCCTAGCAGCCCACACGCCTGCGCATCAAACACTGATTGCAGGCTGGCAGTCTTGTCATGCTAAGAAAACCGTGGCTCAGGTCCAAGCTACAGTGTTTTTCTTTCTGTGGGATGATCAAAGGGCTCTAAACAAAGGCACGGAGAAGGTCTCCCAAACAAGTTTCTGCAGTGATCGCACTGAGGTTGCAGACAATGGGCAAAGTACAGCAAAGTCAGTGAAAGTGAGAAAGGACTGGCAGGGAGCAGGACCATCTCAGCTGACCGAGAAGGCAGTGAGCTAATGCAGAGGTGATTTCGTTATGTGTAACTAGCCCCCTCTAATTTCTGATTAACTCAGTGACACGCCTCATCAAGAGAACTCGAGCTAGCCTGTTTCGTTCCGATCTTTTTATCCTTTTACCTTGTGACACTATTGTTCCAGTCTGGAGTCCCGGAGATACCACTCACTCCATCCACCCCCCACCCCCGCAGCCATTGTAAGAAGAGTGGTGGATCCAAGGGTGTTGGAAAAGCCTGAGGCATTGTTTTGCTGTCATGCAAACCTGGCTGCATTATCATTATTATCATAGACTGACATCTTTCATTGCCTTTCTGTTTTCCAAGACAAAAGAGCCAGCTGAGRCTGGAACAAAGGAGAATACAGGGAAGAGGAGAGAATATGTCAAGCAAGAATAGTTTGGAAAGGGCCAAAAGTGGAAAAGGAAGTCTAATTCTAGCTTCATCCAGAGGAAAAAAAGTTTTTTTGAGAAATGTAAACAAATCAGGAAATCCTGGCACTTACTCCAGTTCCGATTTGGCGAAACACACCAGCCCTTTCCCTATGTATGAGCTGCTGTTTGTGAATGAAATCCAGATTAGGTTATTCATTGAGCCCTGCCAGTCTCACAGTTTCCAGGTTTCCTTTTGCTTATGGCATAGCTTAAACCTTAAAATAATAATAATAAAAAAACATATGCATGTTATTAACTCTCCATATTCAAATGGAAATACAATGCTATCATAAATCTCTATTTTTTTTTYTAACGTAAATTCCTCTCTTCAGCATGAAGCTGCAGGAAAGCCATTGTATCTGCACAATCTAAACTTGAAAGGGAATTTTTGTTAAACTAGTTATGATAGGGGAAACATGTTTTTCACTGAGTTGAAAGATTAAAGTTGGCCATAAAAAGGGGTGGAGGGGCTGGAGAAGGATTATTGGTTGCTCAACTAGTGATTAGATACAGGACTTCAAGGACAAATTAAGGAGCACAAAAAGAAAGATTTCTAAAGATAAGTGAAACCAGTTCCAATAATATCAAATAAAAGATGCCTTGTTTATCACGGTTTTTAATCTCTCCCAGTTCTATTCTACCTCTATTAGTCTAATTAGACAAAGAGAGTGTAAACCCCGAAAGAGACAACCAATCTTTTGTAGACCTTGAAGTCGGCCCAGCGTATCTGTCTCCCAACTTGCCCCTCTTTTGCCTGTCTCCCAGCGTGGGTAATTTCCCTCTCTCTTGTGATTCCAGCTTAAACGGCTTCTTTGTAAGATTTTTTTTCTCCTCTTGATTTCGTTTTTGATTCCTTACAGAAATAGGTCTCTGGTTGCCAAAATTCCCTTTTTCCTGATTCAGAACAGTTTCTGGCTCATTAACGCTGTCTGTTGAGGCAGGGAGGGGGAGCAGGGAGAAGAAAGGGGATTGAATGTGGTTGTTCTTATGTCAGGCAGGGTTTATCTGTGCTGCAGTRGGGGACTTTTGGGGGCTAAACTGAAGTATACCTCAGAAGCCATAAAAATAAAGGGCTTAAATGGTGAAACCAGTGTTCCTTGCCCATGGAGACATAAGAAAAAATAGTTTCAGGAATGCCAAGTGGTAGCAATGATGAGCTCTCATTTGTCAACAGAATGAATTGCAATGAGTCAGGGAAAAAAATCACCTCTACCCCGACTGATTTGGGACTTAGGGAGCTTTGGCTGAGGACTGAGGAAGCAGGAGCAATGTCAGCCATGCCCAACCTGAGGTCAACTCCTTGTGAAATCCAAATATTGGAGGAGCTGCTTGAATGGCTGAAGACCTGGAGCAGTTCYTGTGTCCAGCAAGAGCCTTGATTGCATATTTAATTCTTTCATTAATGAAAGGCAGTATTTGTGCAGTCATCTTTTCTCCACAAAAATGATTGCATCTCCCACCAGATAATCAATGGCTGTGAGCCATCCTGAGCTAAAATCACAGTGAAAGCACCGTGTCTTCATTTCTTTGTGATGTTACMATGGCGTCTTGAGTGTTTTTTCCTTGTGGAAGCTTGACTTTACTGGGATTTATATGGTGGTAAAACTAAACTAACAGTATTTGATTTTGGCTTCTTTTTTTTTCAGGTAGATGTATTTTTTTTAGTGATAAGAGMTAGAGCTCCATTTAAAAGTGACATTGGCCTAAAAAAAATTATTCAAAGTCTCTTGAATTTTACTTTTCTGACAGGTTTTTTCCAAATACTTATATTTTCTTAGCACAAATATCTCTGTTGCCAAAAACTGGAAAATATTGCTTCTCATTCAAATTTCCCTAAATCAAAAACAAACAAACAACAGCTATAAAGTTGTTGTTSTTTTATGCTCCCCATTGGTTTAAACCTGTTTCATTTCTTCATTTAAAGAAAGACTACTGTTCAGAGGTCAGCACAAAYTGGGGTTACAGCCACTGCATCAGACCCAGTCCTCCAGGCTGTGAGAAGCTGGTCCTTTCCATTTGGTTTGACAAAAACCTGGTCCCACAAAGGCTGCAGCTGAAGGTGTGCTCGTCCTCCCTCTCTGAAGAGYGCTGCAGCTGGGAGGTGGGAAGGAGCAGCTGAAGGTGGGCCGAGACCAGGGAGGGCTCATTGCACGCCATCGAGCTGCTGCCTGGAGTTCCCAGCTATCTCCTGACTCCCAGGCATCTAAGCCATGGGGACTGCCAATTAGATAAAGCAGAGCCTATTTAGGGTTATCATTTTGGGCACCAGTTCTTGTAGGATTACTACTGCATTTCAGCAGAGGTAGGTGCCCAAYTTCTTTCACATTAGCAGAAGGCTTTCCATTGCCGGCAGAGGCAGTAGCTGAGAGTCAACTGTCCTGAGCAAACACTGTAAATGCATCTCTACATCCAATACAGACATTTGCAGAACCTGTAAAATGCATATAAAATGAATTTTTTTTTTTTTTTTAGTTTATCTTTACTGCTTTCAGGGCTATAAAACCCAACTTTTTCTTCACGCCAGGGCACGATCAATCATGAATAAAATGATCTGGAAAGAAATTACCTTGCAGACCCATCTCTGAATGCTTTCTGTCAGTCTGGGGAAAAAACCCAAAATTAAAAACTCCAGTACATGTGTCTAAGCACTCAGAGGAGAGCTTGCAAAAGCTGTAGATGGTACATCTCTGTTACCCTGTCAAGGGAAAACTGCAGCAGCAGTGCTATTAATGTCAGGCTGTTTCTGYAGCCTGCATAGTGCTGTATTCTCCAGCACAGAAAAGAAGGGAAACAGGTGCTCCATCTCCTCAGCATCTGGTTTGGATGACCACAATACTCCAAACACCTGCACTCTGCAGGCCTGCCAAGCCTTGCCTGCTATTGTATTAAGCAGAATTATGTGCCTATAGCAATAAAAAACATTGTTTATCAGTTGTACCAGAGGAACACAGGTTGTGAGGAGGGGACAGAACACACAAACCTAGGGAAAAAAAAAAAAAACGCATAGGAGAGAAAATCTGTTCTGTAGCTTGAATGCTTTTGACTGTTAAAGGTTGGGAGGAGTTGATTTTGGTTTTTTTGCAGAGACTGGAAAAGGGACATCAGCTTTTTGGCAGGTTTTCCTGTCTGAACAGATAGTTGGCACTTGTGTTAAGAGGGTGATACCTTTTTAGTATCAGGTATCAGGGTTTAGAGCTTGAAGAAGAACTGCAGTTTCGCATTTTAATACAGAATTGTTTTTACAGACTGTGCTGGGTTTTATCTCTCTAGMTCTGACTATAAACATGATGATTCACATCTTACTAAGAAAGGATTTAAGGCTATTTAGGATTTAAACTGAAACTTTGCCCAGAATCTTAGATACAGAAGTTTATTCTATTTTAGGTTGCTCCTTCAGGGCTGGCAAAGCCATCTCCCTGGATATGAAACAACCAAGACATTCCGAAAACCAAGTCAGGGCAGCACATTTCAGAGGATGCCGCAGCACSAGCCGTCCCAGTGAAGTCCCAGTATCACTTACATCCTTAAAAACGCGCACAGATTTTAGGACACTTTTAAGATGACAAATTATTTATTTCCAAAGAAAATAATTGCTGCTCATGGTCCGTCTATATACATGTAATAATCTTATTCCCTGCCCTTGAGAAAGGTGCTCGATTTAGGGGTATTTTCCTTTTCCCTCYGTGCAAAGCCGGGATGGCAGCGCGTAGCTACCTCCTAGGTG
>JACDOX010000004.1:709050-724775 GCA_014549065.1 Cardinalis cardinalis
GCCTGGAGCAGTGTCAGTGTCACACAGCCCTGCCTGGAGCAGTGTCAGTGTCACACAGCCCGGCCTGGAGAGCCAGCAGCACAGGCTTCTTGGGGAACAGGCCCGTGGGGCAGCAGGCAGCTCCTCTGGGGAGGAAGGGTGTCTGCATGTTGAGCTGCCCTGAGAGCAAGGTGGGTGCGTGACACCCAMGCCTTGGCATCCCAGGGCCAGACACACGCCTTTAATCATCCCCTGACCTGCCTCTCACCTTGCAGCATGCATTTACCTGAAGAAACTTTGRGTTGATCTGGTAGGACATACTACACATGGCTAAACAACGGCTGTCAAAATAAATGCAATTTCTACTGAARGATTTGGTGAAATCAGGGGTGAAATTTGTTGCCAAGCTGTCAGACAGAGAGTAAACACTTGCTTATTTGTACATAGCTGGATCAAAGATTTGTTAGTTTAGCCCCCTAGGCTATGTTCCTAACTGTTCTTTCAAAGCTGGGTGAACAAATGTCTGACGGCAAGAAGAAGAATGTGGAGAGTTATACCATTTTAAATGACATGAAATTGTACTCTTTGACTTATGTAACCCTACMTTAGTGATCCCTATGACATTTACTTGCTATACTGATGGAGAGYTGCTCAAAACCTGAAAGACAAAAAGGTTGGGCATATGCAGGGTATGTAAAATGACCTTAGAAGAAAGAATCAATGAAGGGAAAGTATGACTCCTATACAGAAGAGGAAATAGTTTCTGTTAAGTAGCCTTTGGTTAAAGTGTAGAAGTTGCATCTAGTACTTAGAGTTCTTACTGTGCATTGTCAGTCTGAAATGGCTGAGGTGTTCATAAAAATGCTTTCCCTCTTCATCAGGAAAATAATCTGCTGTTGCCACTAAAAGACTGAATTGTGAGAGCTTTGAAAAATCTTTCCACAGATGAATGAAGCAAATCACAGAGGTAGGCAGGCTGCTGATTTGGATTTGATTTCTTTTATGTGCACATACTCTAGTGGTGGTTATTCAGGAAGCCAAACAAGAGAGGAGAGACTGTTGAATAGCACACCTCATTCAAATTTATATGAATAACCTTCTTTGATCGCTATATATTGTAATGAGATAAATTTGTGAGGCAGACTTTAATACTGGCAGATTAAAAGAACCCCAGCTTTGAAACGTGCCGGGTATTAGGATTATCTGGTCACCAGTGAGCATGAGAGATTCCACCCGAATACTCTGTTTTCTATGTAAAGGGAAATAGGAGATGCCTTTACAACATGAAGGTATTTCTAAACATCAAATACACATCAGAAGCTGTTGCTGGCACCTTCTAAAGCCACCCATTTGTTCATACCCACGCAGCTGAGGTCTGTTAAAAATATTGCCTCAGAATAAAATAAACCCCTCTTTCAACAGATTTAGTTCTTAAAGATGCGCTAGGTGAATTTGTCTGAACCATTGACAAAAACTGCTGTAGATCAAATGCATTTATTTAACAGKGTGTTTCACAGAAGAGATGTGCTAATTATCAGAAAGGACATAAGGAACTATGCAGTGCAAACAGGCTTTTAAAATGTTTTTCTTTCAAACTAGGTCAGRAGTATCTGACACACCACAATCAGCTTATTAGTTTTGAAAGTTTACATCTCATACTGGATAGCTGCTGAAAACCTGCAAATGTTTTTTAACCTAAGGTTGTGCTGGCTATTTTCCTGTAAATGACCTAATTAARTAAGACATATTGCTTGCTGACGCAGCCATCCTCCATTTCATTGGAACTCCATGCAGGGAGAAGACCTTAGTATCTGGGACCTCTTCATCACTAAGAACATAATTTGCTTTTGCCATTACTCTCACTCTTTTCTCTCGTGACCAGTGACAGGACCTGAGGAAACATCATGAAGCTGAGTCAGAGGARGTTTAGATTGGATATCAGTAAAAAGTTTTTCACCCAGAGAGTGATTGAGCACTGGAACAGGCTCCCCAGGGAAGTAGTCACAGCACAAGCGCAATGATTTGATGTGTCTACAAAAGAGAATTTTGCTGAAGTGTTCTTGAAAATCTTTATCTATACTATCCACAGGCACCCATCTTCACTTTGTACCATGGCCATGGCTCCATGTGGCTATAGCAACTCTCTTTTACTTAAACCAGTGCAGGTTCCATGTTATCAAGCCCAAGCTACAGCCATTTATGAAGGTGGTTGGAGATCCCCCCACCTAAGTTTAGACACCTGCACACATAATTCCTCTGACTYTAGACACGCACCTGCAAATGAAAAGAACTGAACCCCAGATGTGCCCATTTCTCTTCACCGCCTCTAAAAARAGCCTTGAGACCTAACTCAGACATGGATGCCTACATTGTGCACCTCTAACTTTGGACCAGAAGTCCCACCCAGTATAGCAATGCAGCTGACTCCTACATGGCTCCGTTCTGAGCTAGCCAGACAAACACCAGGTCTGCTWTGAAAGTCATGAGGCTGTGCTATCATGGCAGCAAGCCCAGCCTAATAAACCACATTGCTGGAAGAGTATGTGGCAATAATAAAGTGGCTACCTGTCTTCTGGAACAGAGTGAGCTAGGTAGGGTGCTGTCTGCYCTAATTATAAACAGAAGGAAAAGGCAGCTGTCTGCACTTGTTTGTGTACCTTTTCTGCATTTTTTACTCTTTATAAAAACTTGTGATTGGCACTGGATCTGTTATGAATGTAAGATTTTGATTTAAGCATCTGAACCACGCGCCTTCTCCAGTGTGCTCATTAGGTAAATTCTACTGTATCATCTTAGTGCAGAGCAAGTCAAGAAGCTTACGCCTTGCCAACTAAAATGTTATCCAGCCTATGACTTAATAACCCTTAAAWGTCTTGCCAGCTTTGTTATGATGTGTGAAAAATTCACCTGAAGCACACAGTCATCCCAAAAGGACTCTAATGTAGATATAATTATATCAACAAAAAAATATCCTTCAGCCAGTGTAGTTTATTTACATCAATAAAAATTATAGTCACTTATAGGTATACTTATTATGCATCCTTGTGTACACACTCTTCTATATACCATACATACATCAGCTGCTGTGGTATAGGTAGGCATACAGCAGACTGTCATTAGTGAACACKAAGGCTCTGCTGGAGGAAGATTGCTGGGTGTGCTTTTTGCAATGTTTGAAATGTGGGCATTGTGTTTATGGAAAAACTGTATGCTTTTCCTATTTTTTCTTAACATGATGATGTAGGTATATTGTTTCCAGGGCAGGTTTTTAACTTGTTGGGGGCTTTTCATAGAAACTAATTCAGTTAAATTTTCCTAAATGAAGGGATCTAAGTTATTCATAGCTTTTCTAGTAAAYGTAGAATGAAAACAAAGTATGGTTTGAGACTCAATATAAAACAATTCAAGTATTTGAGTTTATTGGTTTGTCCTAGACTAATTAGGGCCTGATCCAAAGCCCACTTGAGGACAGTGGGAATCTTTCTACTGGCATTAGTAGATTCTGGATCAGGCTTGGATGGCTATAGAAAAAAAAAACGTTGTCACAATTCAGCCAAATAAATAAAAGCATCTGTCATTTATCAAGATTTGAAACGAATTGCAATTAGAAAACCAGGAAAATGAGATTTATGCCCCTTAATGATCTGTTATTGCTTGAATCTGGATTCAAGCATTTTCTTGTAGTTTACAATATTTTATTTTCACTTTGTTTGCTCATTTTCAAGAAAGGATCTCCACCCCTTCCTGTAAAAAGAACAGCATCATCCTATAAGAGCCAAAACCAAAACTGATAYTGAAGGTTTTCCAGCAAACAAATTCAATTCCAGCTTTGTTACTGTGATAATTGCAAGCCTGGTTTTGTGTGTGAGGAGAGAGAAGGGAGAGAGCTGAGTAAACAGTGGGCTGGGGTGGGCTTTTGCTGCTCCTGCGTGCAGTGGCACAGCACTGGCCCTTCTGGCACCTGTGTCTGAGCCCCTGTCCCCCTTGCTGTGCCATGGGCAGGGTCCCCTCTGCTCTGGGCACCCCCACTGYCTGGGAGCCCCCACACTGAGGGACTCTGGCTGCTGCCTGCATCCCTGACACGCTGGGGGCACAGCGGAAAGTGTCTCCTCCTGATGTCTCAGGCTCCAGCACCCTGGCTTTGCTCACACTGACACTGTTTAAACTACTTTCTAAGTAAATAAAATACATTTTGGACTCAGCTTGGATGTGATTTTTGAAGACAATGAAGGGATGGCACGTGACTTTCTTGGGCAGCCTTAAGAAATTGTTTATAAAAAGCAAGAGAATGAAAACTGGGGAGCCCTTTTAATTTTGTTTTCTTACTCAAGAAAACAAAGCTCTATTTGGCTGTTTGGGTTAGATTTTCAACTTGGGCCAAGCAGATTTGCCAACTAGTCTATTCATTACCCTAAAAAATTACTCCACTTAAGCAATCAACAAGACTCATCCTGCCATTTCCATGTGCTCACTATCAAAGAAGGTGAGCTGAAAAACCCTGTGCATGAGATGTGTGTGGGGAATCCAGGGTGTCCTTCTAACAAACCATGTTGCAACAGGCTTTTTGGTACCCAGCCACATTCCAGTGTTTCCCTTATGAAAGGGAGACATGCAGCAGCACATCCTTCTGCACACTAGCCCAGGAGCCTACAGCAAGCTGTTCATCAGGGTCCTAAACAAGGGATGGGTGAAACTGTTTTGTCTATTTTCCAGCCCACTTGAATGTCATGGGTTTTAAAGTTCACCAGTCTTGAATGGTTATTTGGTTTGCATTCCTCTGAGGTGAGGCTGCAAGGGTGGGGTGAAGCAGAGAGAGGTCCTGGATGAAAAATGGGGCAGAGAAGACAAACAAAAACAGAGAGATAATGAAAACGGGAGAAGAAAAGAGGAAGGAAAACAGTTTAAAAAATGAGGCATAGCCTATAGGTATCCTGTGTATGGCATCTTATTGTGTGGGGCTGATATGTGCTTCAAAGCCAAATGCAATTGTATTTATGTTTATAAGACTTGGAGCCTTAGGGGCAGTTAGGGGGTGAGAGGGAGAAAGAAGACAGGTAAAAGAGATTTAGAATAGAAAGAGGGAATAATGGGTTTTCCCCACCTCAACAGATTAGGGTTTTTAGTGTATGTAAACAAACTAGAGATGGGGTAAGGGAAAACTAAAACRCAAAACCAGGGAGAGCAATGATTAATGGATTTGGGAGCCTGGTTCTTGGGATAGGGTTTAATTAGGAAGAGATTAGTTACACAGAAAGACAAGGAAGGGAGTGAAATCACAGGAGAAACTCCAAAGGCAAGGGAAGGAATAGGAGGGAATAAGAAGGTAAAAATAGTAAGGGCACTGACTGAAAGTGGATTGCCTGGACTGGCAATGAATTGGCAATGAGCTGGACTAGCAATGAATTGACTGCCAGCTAATTATAGTGTCTCCATTTCTGCAAATTCTACTGTCATGTAAAAATTGCTACCAGTTTGGGGACATCATAAGGACTCCTCCATGGATGCTTTTTTACTCTATATCTTCTTCCTCATCTTCTGCAGGAGGAATGAAAGTCTATGCTTAATGAGACGAACAGACAAAGTCAATCTGTGCTTGCAGAAATGGTTTCAAATTCTGGGAAAGGAAAGCTCTAAATCAGCCKCCTGAGCAAGCCCAAAGAACTAGCTCCCAGTGACTCTTGCTTTCCCACTGCCATGACTGTGATTCTCCAGAAAACAAACAAATAAAYAAACAAAACCTTGRAATGCAGGCAAATGCCYTTCTCCTGTTTCCGGGGAACTCCGGAGGGCAGAGCCAGGGTCCCAGCAAAGCTCTGTGTCTTCCCCTTTGGCTTTCCTGCTCTGGAAGAGCCGCGCAGCGAGTGAGGGACAGGGCTGCAGACCCTGCCCGGGCCCCCTTGGCGGCCCGGGAGCGACGAGAGGATCCCCTGAGCTGCCTCCTTCCCCTCAGCTGCCCCGGGGCCAGCAGAGCCCCGCACCGCCCCTGCTGCCAGCCGGTGTTTAAAGAGGACATTGAGTTCCCAGGTGTTAGAGAGGGGTCTGTGGGTGCCGGGTGTGCTCCGGGACACTGCCTCCCGCTGRATCACTTTCCAACAGAAGAAGCACCATTCACGGCTGCGTGGGCGCTGTGAGGCAATGGAACACCGAAAGAGCACACACGTCTCTGGCAGGACCCGAGCAGAGCTCTTGCATCACCGACAGCGCTTGGCTGGGCTGAGAAGGGCACATCAGGCGCCTGTGCAGCCTCACCCGCAGCCTGCACTTTCCCCCGGCCTGGAGTGCCCGAGCGACGCGCAGCCATCAGCGCTTCCCTCGCTCTGCAGGAGCGGCCGGCGGGCAGAGGCGCTGGCCTTGCCAGCTAGTCTGTCGCTTTCTGGTAGGATGCCAATGAGAACTGACAGCAAAGTGGGTGCAGTAACAGAACAAATGTTAATGGGATAATGTCCTGCTTTCATTATCTCCACCTGCCTTCTATATTCCCTTACCTTCAGAGATAATCCCTAGCATTTAATTTAATGAGCTTTTGTGTGTGCATGGTAGGTTTCCATTGTATTTTCAAAGCAGAAAAGCAAGCTTATCAGGCAGGATTTTTCATTGTCTTGCAACTGCAATTAAAATATTTGCAGGAAAAAAAGGAAGAACCTTGTGGTAAATTTCTGATGATATTATAGTTGTGGTCTGCATTGTTTTCTGGATTAAAAAAAAACCACCACTCTCACCTCAYATCATAAAACCTGACAGACAAGAAATCTGTGCACGATGTCTTCCATACATTCTCCAGAACAGAGGTTTGAAAGCACTTCATTGTTTTTTTATTTAGCCTTTTGAATGAAAATTTTTAGATTACCTTCACATWCTAAAAACATTTTAGGAGGCACAAAAAAAATGATACTAGAGAAACTCTCTCTTATCTTTGTCCCACTAATCAATGGATATTTGGGTAGTATATGTGTTAAACTCCTAGCACTTTCCCTTTCTGACATTCCTCCATGTTCAACAAAGACCTTTGTTTTTTAATCATTAACTTTCAATTAGACATCAGAGAGGTTGGCAAAAGTCTGCCACTAAAAATGAAACTGATTATTTTACAGATCTGGGGTTTGATAGGTAAGCTCATTRATTAGCAGCAAGGCAGATGGATGTAAGAGTCTCTCTCTGTTACTGTTACAGCAGTGTGAAACCCAGCGCTGCTGTGCCATGTGCAGTATTAACACCCAAGGTGAGACAGTGCCTGCCACAAACCTCTTGCAGCTGAATGTGTCATTTAAAGGACAAGGAGAAAGCAAGAATTCTGGTCACAGGTGGAAAGCTGAGCATTCCAAGGATGCAGTYAGTGTAATTCTGTATCGACACAAAAGCCAGGATAAGTCTTCTAAGTTCCCAGTCAGTGCATTTGGCTTAAGGTCACGTCTCTTCTGATCCCCACCAATTAATATTGCTTTAGTGATTTGGGTTATGGCAGCAAGATACTACCAAGCACTTTGACATCCTAAAAGCAGAYCTGGGCAACTGTAAATGTTATCTGACAATGTTTTCTGAAATCCATGATACCTCCTGGAGTTATTTTTTGGCCAAAGGCGTTGTCTCAGACAGCCCAGAGAGAGGAAAGTGCTCGCTGCTCCTCCAAGGAGCAGATGTCACTGCTGCCCTCTTTGCCTGCTTCCTATTTCTCACAGCAATTGCCGAGGATTGCTCCTGACCTATCAGGATGTGTCTGTGGCAGTGTTCCAGGCAACTAAACAACACTGGACAGTTTGGGAATATCAGACCAGGAAGGGTTTAGAAGCACCATCATGGGCTGTCTCCTTCATTGTGTTAGCGACTGAACCACCCAGTGCTTGTTTCCTCCAAACAGCAGCCCTATAATTGTTTCCTCTTGTCTAGTTCATTTTTAGAACTGTTTTAATTTCGCCTATTGTTGACCCTCCTAGTTTAGTCTATTAAGCTTTACATACACATGGAAAAAAATAACAGCACCTACCTTCCTGCCTTCCACTAGCCTCAAGAGTAATTCTCGGGGCAGCAAACATAAGGAGCCAGGAAAGATATATTTTAAGCTGTGACAGGACCACTGTGGCAGTTTAGAAGGTTAAGATGGGCAGGATTTAAGGTATGAGAGGGCAGCTCACCTCGTGTGTTGCTGTCTTCTGTCACACTTTCTGTGGGGCAATCCATCTGGTCTCAGTAGCTGCAGTTTGAGATGCTGCCCAAAGACTTGCTTGCTGCAGCATTATACCACAGATTTATCAATCTGCTCTGGTTTTATTTCACATTCTCCTTTTCCCCAGGACAAAAAAAAATCCAGGCACCTGGTGAAATTCTTGGAAGATGCTGCCTATTTTAAAATGTTATAATATTTAATATTTTATCCAAGCTCTCTGAAAATTTCCTTTAAGATGTATTCTTACCTCTAATGTAGTGTAGTCAATTTAAAATATTTTCTTTTAATTTCCCAATAATCTTCATGTTAGTCTGTTCTAAAGTTTTAACTGTGAAGTGGCTTAATGTTGCTTTTGCATAGCAAGCCTGTGCTGAAGAGTTTTTTTCCTGCAGCTAATGGAGTGGCTCCTTTACACTAAAGACAGCAATATCTGCTTTGACCCCTACAGGCTCTGGGTTGGATTCTGGTTACTGCAGATCTGAGATTTTTTTTCTTGCAAGAGCTCTGTGTCCAGCTGCATCCATACCTGGAATCATCCATGCCCTTCTAGGTGACCTCGTGGTGGCCTTCAGTGCTGGGTGGCACATGCTGTCCATGACAGAATGGGAATGCACTGCAGCAGCTGGCTCACACCAATGCTGAGTATCTGTTACTTAAGAAGAAGCTTGTTGAGGCCAAGGYACCAGAAGGAATTTCAGCCTTTTAATAACCCATATTACAGGGCAGAACACCTGGCTCTGGAAGGGGATGTCTGGGTGAGGTATCTAGCAGGCTGAATGGAGAATGGTAAGCACCCAAGAATTCCTGTCTGAGTGCTCTACTCAGCATGGCAGGACTTTCTAAACAAACTACAAAAAAAGCACTGAAAAAAAGAGGTGTCAATTATATTTTTCTCTTGCTTGTGTATGGCACCCTTTTGAAACAGTTTCAGAGCTTCAAATGATTTTYTGTGCTCAGGAAAGAAATGTTATGGCCTCTATTTCCTTAAGCTTGAATGAAGAAGAAAGTACCTGTGCTTACATTGTGCTCGTGCCATAGTCCCTTCATCCAGGAAGCAGGAAATCTGGCTAGCCTCTTCAGCCTCAGAGAGTTTGACTCCAAAATTCCCACATCCCAGAAGAACCCTGTAACCACCAGATCGGTTCTTCTGGGACAGATAAAYCTCCCCCCTTCCCACTGGAGATGAGCAATGACAGGTCAAGCCAAAGGTCCAAAAGGAGAGCAAATGAGCAAACACCTGATGCTGTGCCCCCTGAGGAGGACACACACAGGTGAGAGGGGGTGTTCCCATCTGCCAAAGAGCCTCGTGTACAGGTCCCACAGCACAGAGGCCTAGAAGCAGTGGTTCACTGAGAACCTTCTCTGTTCAGAGACTGATTCCAAAGCAGAAGCATTTCAGTTGCAAAAATTGTAGTGGGTTTTGTTTTCTTTCCCTGAGTTAAATCTGTTTTCAGTTAACTTCACATAAAAATCCTAAAAGAAGCTGTAAATTTTAGGGGTTTATTATACTCAAACGAGCAAGCATATAATATATAGACAGAAAGAGCAGGAGATGAAATATGATACATAAACATACTTAGCCCTTTTGTTGACAAAGCAATTTCACCATCAAGAAGAACTCTCATGACTTGTAACCTTAATGACTTTCCTTTTGTATACAGTAGGGTGACAARAAATATTCATAAACCCTGACTTTGKTTTTCTATGCATATTTCTACTTTTAYAATTTCATGTCTTTTTGCTTTCCCAAAACCAGAAAGTGAAATCTCCAGGTCTTTTCAATTCCATTTTCCTGATTCCAATTTAATTTCTAAATTTTTTTATAAAATGCATTGCAAAAGAAGGGCCAGGAATGTATAAAAATAATCAAGGTCAAATTGAGGTACACTCTGTGAGCAAAGGCATGGATGGAAAAGAGGAACAGGTCTGTCTGACACACCCAGTGCTGGAAGCATGGTTCAGGAGCAGTGGGAAGGAGGCTGAGCACTGTTAGCTGGCAAGAGGAGCAGAGAAAATATTGTGTCACTGCTCTGATTAGGAAATGCAGCAAGTTTCATTCCTGGTTATCTTGGCTACCTAGCTCACTTTGGTTTGCTGCAGCTACAAGCACTTCAGTATTTTCAAACGGTTCCAAAAATATTCCCGTAGGAGAAAAAAAGGGACACTTCTTTCATGTGTTCCATTGGTATTGATGCCAAGCTCTGATTCAACAGCAATGTAAACATATTTCTGAGAAATRGACCCTTGTTTATTTCTATTTCAGGGTGCTACATTAGTTTATCATAAAATATGAATCATATGACTCCAATATTAATTTGAAGTACAAGAACAAATCTAATGGCTCCCAAGTGCATTGAGCTATCTTCTCTTTTTCCGTGTTTATCACACCAAATATTTCTAAATACTACTGTGGACTTCCTCCACAATTTAGATTTGAATGAAACTCAATAGTTGAAATAGTACTCAATATAACAATGAATTCTAAGTCAACTGTGACATATATTTTGCTGTTATTAAACAACATGCTATCCACCATATCAGACATCTAAACAACAAAACAAAAATCTGGAAGCTTTCAAGTATTTTAAAACTGAATTCATGAGGCCTTATATTAAAATAGGGACATATGGTTTCTCTGCTCACCAAGCATATTTTTACTTTCCTTGTAGCTACATAACTCTGAAAAAATCAAGACCTCTTAAGCTCTTCATAAAGATAATTTATAATAGGTAGGTACTTCATCTGTTTGAAAAATTGTAAGTACTAACTGAACTGCAACCTGTTAGCACTCCTGAAACTCCAGTGCCTTATCTATTAACCCGAACAATGTGAGTGATGTATCAGGTAGAACAGAGTGACAGTGTTTGCTGACATTCCCATTTGTAGAAAGCAAGAGGAAACCTAATCCTAAAAAGATCCYGACAACACTGGTTGCCACACTTCTTAATTTTCAAGGAAGGGAGAGCTAGCAGGTGTTAAATTGCACATGCCTGCATGCTGCTCCTTAGAGAGCAATGCATGGGAGAAAATCCATTTATCAAGACTCCAGTTGCAGGTTAGTGYGCCCTAAGAAAAATTACATGACAGCTTGTCTCTAGTCTCTGTGCCAGTTGGTACAACTACAGTGCTGTTTATCCATCTGCACGTGGCTGGGCACGTTATACAGCCCATGCCATGATATCATAGCTGGTGCTGTGTCACTTGAATGCCATTCAGTGCATTAAATGACACAATGAAACGAAGCAGAAAGACTGATGTGACATTTCTCAATAGGAAGTGTTTATCTCTGTTCCATCAGTGGTTTAATTGACTTGCAAACCACTCAGGGCTCTACAAACGTTTAGTGAAGAGATCTTTAGCAGAYAGTAACACTTTACACTAAAGTGTCTTTAAGTACACTTATTCATAGTACAAATGGTCAATAAATAACATAATTTAGATACACATGCTGAGAATATTAGCAATTACATTTACATTTGAGTCYCTCTATCTATGCAATTGAAGGAAATTCATGCTAAGCATGCTAAAGATGGTGTTTGCCAGAAGTTTGCAAGTACTTGTCATTAATGCATTAAGTAGCACAGGTAGTGTTCATCATACATGCACAAAATGTTTTCTTGTCCTCTTCCCAAGAGGAGAGACACACAATGCATTGTTTGGATTTTCTATTTACAGAATSTGGGACTTTTTTCTTTTTAATATACTGTGAGATCTAAAACTATCACACAGACTGGGGTCCAGACAAAAGGCCTAAAAGGATGCTGAGCACACGTATTCCACAYGTCTCCATCTACCACAACTCATATAATTCCCAGCATACCGCAGAAAAAAGATTTGTGAAGATTCTTGCAGGACAGTGTAGTGCCAGAAGAAGGGAGAAAGGGAAATCAAGATCACTGGCAATGTCCTGTTYATGTTTGCTGTTTGGTTTGCTCATAGGGCTGCCGGAATTTATTTATGTGTGCCTCTGTAGAGAAGCCCTGACTCTCTCCAGACACCTATGGGCCTCACCAATTGGGCATGAGGGAAAATGTGCTCCCGATCCTAAATCTGGTGGTCACTTTATGCACCCAGGAGAGCAGATAGGACCCCCAGCACATCCTATGTGATATTCTTTCTTACTGTAAGAAAGGAGCAGGAAGAAATTATTTTCAAGTGCAAAATAAATTAGGAGCCAAGTTTGATATCAAGAGAAAAAAAATCTTTGGTCTCTGCTAGTGGCCAGCAGAAAAGTAAAGCCTTTCCTTAATGTGACACAATTCATTTCATGAACAGAGATCACACKTATTTTAGTGCTCCAGACAGGAAACTAACAAAGCCTGATGGCTTAAATATCARTGTCTATGCTTGGAGATCATCATCATCTCTTGCTGTTTAATCCCATTGATAAATTTATCTTAGAAGTAATTTTGTATTCTTTCTCCATCAACTCTGGCAGCTATTTCAGACCCTGTTGTTTCAATGGTTGAAAAATATGTTCTAATATTTGYTACAAATATGATTATGCAAGGCAAGCAAGTCCAAAAAAGGGGCCCCAAGGTGCTAGGGCCCTTGGAAGGGAAGTTGGTGGAACTCTTTAGACAGGAGTTCATTCATGGATCTGATCATTTGTCTTCCTCAAAGACCATCATCCTTATTACACTTAGTTTCATTAGAGCAGGGGAAGGTTTGGCTGCCCATGGTCTTCACATGGCATGGGAATCTCTTGGTTTGTGCATGTAATGGTTTGTAGAAGCTGAAAAAGAAAAGTTTTCAATAGCTTTAGATAATTTATATGCTGTAGTGTCCCRTGTCATCTGATGCTTCAAAATCCTGTGTACATCACATTGCTGTAGCCCAGCAGAAGGACATAGATCAGCAAAGCTAAGTCATCATCTACTGAGATTAGATGGAAACTCTTCACTGGAAAGAGATGACAGGAAAGTGGCAACTGTGATGCCCTGTAGGATGAGCTGGACTTAATAACAATATTTCTAGGTTGCAGTCTAAATCAAGCTATCAAAGCCAAGAGAATTATTCATTTTGGCCACAAAGCCATTAAATACTTTCTACAATTTGCTTACACATTTTTTGGCATGACTCTATGTCAAATCARTCACTCTTTACTATGATTTTACTTGTCAAATAAATTGACTATTCTGGTAGAAACAGTGTAAAAGAAAAGTGGAAGAGATGTAAAGATTTGGTCTTCCTCCAGTAAGATATTAGTTTAATTTATTGACCTGAAATCCTACCACTTATCTTCATTGGAGACAACAATGTCTTGGTCATCATGTTTAGAAGATAAACACTGGATTTGGGGCACAGAAATGCATGCATATTCCTATGTCTATTCACTGGAGTTATGGAATAATCCATAAATTTAAGAAATTACCATTTGAAAAAGCAGTTCTTTCTGGACCTAAAATATTGTTTTTCAGTAGGTGTTCTTGCAAATGGCRTATGATTCCACCAGACTTGTGAGAGGGGTGTCTATCTAATGGCATTTTACAATGGTATAGTCAGACATCTATGCATTTGTTAAGATAGGAATACTTTTTCTCTGTGTGAAAATTGACAATTTCCTTTCAGAGGTCTCCCAGTGAAACTTTCAGGAAGGACACACCATGTCTGTAATTCTTGAGCTCAGATCTGCCTTGGGTGTTAGGAGCTTCTAAAGCAAATTRAAGAGCAAGCAATGCAGACAAACCACTGACAAATAGGTACCATGATGTTTGAGAAGGCAACATGCATATGTACAGAATTATTGACAAATACACTTACATATGTGTTCAGAGCACTACTTCAATGCCTGGTCCTGAAAGGCTGCACGTACTCAGGGCTGAGGAAGAGATTTTATCTTCAGTAGAGTGGATAWAAGGATGCTCCTAAATTGTAACATAGCTTCAGCAATCAGAGTTTATTTTGATTCCTCTGTCTGTACAAGCTGAGATGTCTTTTTGAAACCAGGTACGGCATTGTTGCAAAGTGCATGGAAGCTTTTAGAGATTATCTGTCAGTCCTAGGAACATTTTTAAGGTATTTTGCCCCAAATGCCTTCCTTTTAAATAGACCCTACTCTCTTTTTTACTTAATCATAACTGAATTTCCTTAGAGAGTCTGSTCAAATATTTCAGCAGGCACTGGGGAACAGTTAATTACAAAGTCTGTTAAATTCTGTGCACTACTCMTCATATTTCTATTAGGTTAACAATTTTCACTTTGTTTGCTTGCTTTTTTCCTAATGTGAAACATGCTTCAGGTAGGAACAGGATTTGGATGCCACAGATTTTTCCTTGTGTTTATGCTGTGTTGCAGCAAAACAATTCAGCAATGCAAGGAAGAGAAGAGGTTGCTACCACTCCTCAGTGCCATCAGTGCTGTGATGTGACAGTGCACAGGGTGCTCTCTCTGCTCCGTGTACCATCGAGAGAAGGGACTCTGCTACTCACCAAAGCATCCCTGCAGACAGCCATTTAATYTGCACAGGACTGGTGTCTGTGAAGAGCAAAGCCTGGCCTGTCTCCCCCTCCCCTGCCAGTCACCAGGCTGGTGCCCCACCTGAGCAGGTGTTTAGGAGTCCCTGCTAGTGACAAACACTGCCAGCAGCAAAAGACCCACTGCTGGCACATCTGTGAGAAGCACGTGGGAAAAGGAGACACAGCTGGCTCTGCAGCCCCAAGCACAGCTATTGCAGCAAGGACGGTTTCTTCATTTCAGAAGAAAATTTCATCAAGACTTTATGACCTAGAAGTWCATAAGAAATTACTTTTCTACCAAAGTAAAGTACTGAAACCAAAGTTTCAGTTTCAGGTTAGTGAAGTTTCTTAGCACCTGATCTACCACATAACATAGCRTGTTACAGAAGCAATCTCCTTCTTTCAAATACACAGATCCCTCTGAAATAAAATGCAAACTTTAACAATTACTTTTTTATTGCTTAAAACATCCTTTTCAACTTTCATTGTCACCAAGGCAAAACAGCTTCAATCAAAAAAATCCCCTTAAAACAAACAAATGAATGAAGGGTCACGAATACTCAAAAATAACAATGCAGGTCTATTTTGGTAATCCACTTGGCAGAGTAATATGGAAGCTTTTCTCCAATGAACTGCTTCCAAGTTTTCAAGGGTACAGATCATAAATAGATTTTTCAGGAAATTCACAAAGTTTGGGTATGATAAGGAGAGAGTAGATAATTAAGAGCAATTTTTGATTTTACCTATGTGAGTAAATAACAGAGAGAGTGGATTCGTTCCCAAAACAGGGCRCCAGCATGTTTCTTTTTCTTAACCCTTTATGGTGTTTTTTTTCCAATTTAAATCTCCATCCTTCTTAGTGGAGACTTTATCTCCAGAGCCAGAGATAGCCTTTGAGCCTGAGAGGACACAGTACAATAAAGGACATAGAGGTCTTGGTGATGACAACAGGAAAAGCTCAAGGAAGAAAAGAGAGTGGCGCTGAAGGATGTGTGCCAGAGAAGGACTGGGGAGGGAAGGGATGCCGGGGCCCGAGAGGGAAGAAGGTGAAGGAGTCCTGGAAGTCGCTGTTATTTCAAGAGATGGCAAAGATAGGCAGAGAGCCAGCTGCAGAGCGCGGCCGCTGA
>JACDOX010000004.1:725836-839089 GCA_014549065.1 Cardinalis cardinalis
CCGGGGGCTCCGCTCTCCCTGCAGAGCCAAACCCGCCCTCTCCATCCAGCCCATCCCAAACCCTGGGCATCTCCCGGCTTTCATGCAGGCTGCGCTCGCTCAGCACAGGGCTCGCAAAAAATTTGATTCTACAGGGTAAAAGGCGATTTCTTTACCAAAACATACCAGTTTAGCTTTAATCATTGTCAAAGAAATAAAAATGGATGTCTGAAGCATTTCCAACTTTCCTTTTCTTATCAAGGTGAAAATGCATGGAGAAATCACAGAATAATTTAAAATTGACAAGAATTATTTCAGAATGCTGTTGCTTTCTTCTCAAGACATTTTTTTCTGCTGAAAAAAATAAATATACAGATTTTTTTTTAAGAAAAAAGTGGGAAATAGGCATTGTTCAATTAATTCTCTATTTTAAATTTCATTTATTTCATTTAATTCTCTATTTTAAATTTCAAGGAAGGCTAGCTTTATTCTGACCATCTCTCCCTATACAGGCATATTAAATGGAGAAAAGACACAACACGATTGGCATTGTAAAGATTTTTTTTCATTAGTAGTAAAAATAAAATGGCAGATTCAAACATGTAATTTTATTAATAATATAAATACACTCCACGGAGGTACGATCAAATGAGACCCTCCAATACTATGAGCCCTAGGGTTCATCTTCCTATTTACCACTGGAGGATTAAGAGGAATTGTCTTAGCAAACTCCTCATTAGACATTGCCCTACACGACACTTACTACGTGGTAGCCCACTTCCACTACGTACTGTCCATAGGAGCAGTATTCGTGCTCCTAGCAGGCTTTACCCACTGATTCCCCCTAGTCACTGGGTATACCCTCCATTCAACATCAGCAAAAGTACACTTCGGTGTAACATTTATTCAATTAATGTAATGTTTATTAAATTAATAAAACTTGTAATTTTCTTAATAAAGAAAAAGTTTGGATTAACCAGGTCACTTTCTCCTAAAGGATCCTAAAGCATTGTAGGAAAAAGCTCTAAAGGATAAAGGATGCGCTATTGACAGTCAATCATTCTTCTGTTGAAAGTCAGCACCTTGTTGGCAGCAGTACTACCCAGTTATTTAAGACAGGAAGTGAAATACATTTAATTTAATTGCAGGAATAATGTATGTGGCTAGARCAGTACTTTGATATGGCATTTGGTCACGTCACGCATTTAATAGCTGTGTTATTGTGACAACTGCTATGCCATTCTCCACAGCCCAAGTGGYCAACATTACATCTGAATTAAACAGTATGGCACTACCCTAAACATCAGCTGGGACACTGATTCAGTGCTGACTCAGAGGGGATAYGCTCACATGCTGAATTACAAACACTGTTCTCCACACAGTGGTTACTTGGACATTTTCTCCTCTAAGCAAAATCTTTGTTTCACATTAGTTTTGAGAATTGAAAGGTACTGTAGGTTGTGAAAGCCTCCTTCAGAGAGCTGGAATTACCACTCATTCTTGGTTTGCTCTTCTGATCTAGGTAGGCTGCAAACCAAAACCTGAATAGCAAAACAGTGCAAGTTCTGTGACATTTCAGAACACTTTTTATTGAAGTCTGGATATAGCCTCAAAACAACTTTCACTCCATTTTCCAGAAATATTTCAAAGAGTTTGCTTTCTTTAAAAGTGGGACAAGCAGGAAGTTAAATTCTGCAGCTTGGCTTGTTCAAACTTGTGTGCAACTGTTCACCTCAGTAAATACAGACACAGGCACCACAAATAGAGAGTATCACATCAAAAAGGTGCAATACAGCTTCTTTTCTCAATAGAAAGCCTGTTGTCCTTGTTGTTTAGGATCTTTTTGTGTCTTTTGGGTGTCTCCTTGTCCTGGAACTGTTTTCCAGGTATGTGAAGAAGTATGGACTCTTAGTTACTTCCCCCAGCCCATTTCGTGAGAGTAAGACAAGTTAATTGTGCTTGACGATATGGATGACCCTTTCAAGTCATGTAAAATGATACTGCTCTGCTTATCACAGGTAGATAACCATTAATATTGTGTGTACTGTCTATGGGAAGAGAAAGGGTCTTGTTTGTTTTGAATGTTTTCAAAGGTAGGAAACAAAGGGTCCTGTGGGGACACCAGCACACAGCAGACAGTGCAGCTATACAAATCAAAGTTAAAAGAYAGGAACCTGCAGTAAAAAAACAGGTGAAAGACAAAAATCTGGCTGTTTCCTTATAATAAGCCTAACCCATTKCACTGAGGTGTAGAGCAGTGAAGATGTAAAATTCATTTAAGTCATGCAGAACTCCTAACTGGAGCTCACTCCTGGCCAGTCACTATTTTTACTGAATGAAATCCCCAGTTCTCATTCATTTTAACTGGGTTCATGTGTGTCATATAAAATTCCTTTAAAAAATGGGCATCTCTCAGAGTATAGTTCAGAAAATACTTCGTCATTTTGTTCATAAAAGACCCAAAAAAAAGGGGGTCTAGAGCCTGAAACATTTGCATTATTGTATCATTTATCATTGCAGCTTAGAGCGCAGGTCACCAAATCTAACTATGAATAAATTGCCCCAGTACAAGGGTCTTTCTTTGTAAACATGGGCACCAGTCAGTTTATATTCAGTAGAAGGGTAAAGCAGGATGAGGAAGGATCTAGTCAGCTGGGTAAGTGATGGGTGCATTTATGAGCTGAATTTTGCCTAAGTGAGATATTAATACTCACAGAACAGAATTTTCAGCTTGATTCAGCCTTCTGAGTCCAGTGGACATTGGAACTAGCCTTTAAACTGATTGTTTAAAAATACTCCACACCACAACATCCTAAAAAGCCTGAAAGTAAAATGCACCTATTTCTTTATAACTCATAACATGTATTGCACTCTGACATTTTTAAGCCAGTGGAAAATGTCTCATTAGCTTGAGCTGGCTTTGGATCAAGCTCCTGAAGGTTTTCAAAAGACATTGCCAGCATCTGTGGACTTCAGACAGCCTCACTTTTGGAAGCAGAATATAATAGTTTCTGGTGCTATTTTAGAATTATGTGCCATGCACTGCATCATTTGTGGTAAAACAATATGGTAAGAAAGATCAAGTATATATCTCATTTGACAGATTTCGTGTTATCTGCAAAAGAAGAATGTAAAGTATAGAATTGCTGGGGAGGCAAAGAGCTGATTGAGGAAAGGGATCTCTCAACAGAGCTCAGTGGAAACCCTGCATTTTGGAGAATAATGAAGATCCCAGATCCCCCGTGCCTCAGTCTTTTGGAGTAATTAGGGGTTCACTTACTAAGGGTCAGATCATCTCGTTGACCTCTAAACTTTCTGATCTTTAAGAAGCTCCTCAAAAGAGGCATAAATCAAACAAGAAAGTACTATCTGCCTTTTAACGTGAGTTTTCAGGAAATCAAAGATCTATGATTTCTCTAAAGTTAATTAAAACATTCTAAAAATTTTTGGGTTTGAAGCCTTTCAAAAAGGCAATTATTGCCACAGCTGAGTGAAAAYTTAATCTATTTGTTGTATGTTACAGAGAAGAAATGCATTTTAAATCACTCCAAATGAAAATTACCATTACTAGTTTTAAAAGAAAACTTTTTAAAGACAAGTTTTTCTTTACATTTTGATATTCGGTTTTTTATGGTGGAAAAGTTGTTAATTTGAAATTTCTTGGAAAAGTGGAAATTTGGGGGAAAGCAATCAAATTTTTGGGGCTGATTTGTTTTGAAAATCCTGCTGAAATATCATAGTATTAGTAGATTTGAAATAGTARTACATATTAAATGTATGATTAATAAAATGTGCCACCTAATGAAAATGGATTAGGATGGTGAAATAGGAGCAAATGGGTGAGTCAAAATATTCTGTATAACTTTCATCTTGGAAATACAGACATTKAAATGCTCTGAATCCTTTTGATTTCATCAAAATACCTATAATTTCTTTTTATGTCTGTAAAAAAAGAGACATAAAAAATTATCTGGTTGAAAATCGTTTTGCTAAATCTATAAATGCACACAGAAAAATATGTACTAGTTAATGAATGGTRTGTGTTCACTTTATTTATGTGAGGTTGAAAGAAAAAGCTATCACAAAGGATCTACAGGATGATAAAATTCAATATTGATAGCACTGTTGTATCTGAGTGTTAACTTACCATAATGGCTGCACAATTTTAGTTCACTTGTAGCTGGGCTTATGTATTACCCTGTGTTTAACAGAACAAATGGATCTTCTGACTTTCATCTGACCCCTGATACTGCCATGAAGCATCTCTAAAATACTGCATGGGAACTTGTTCTTTTCAAAACAAATCTTAACATTGTACTAACTGCTGTAACAATGTGCTTACCTTTCTCTGCTGTTAAAACAGAATATTAAACCAGCAACTTCAGACATATTAASAATTTCTCTGCTACTCAGAGAAAATCTCTCACAAAAAGAAGCATCAGAAGCATCATGAAAACCCCCTGACCTTGCTACTGCCCTTGATTTTATGTAGAAGGTACTAAGATATCAAAGATGCTCATGTACCCAGTCTCTTTGAAATCACTGTACTTGTTAGGTACTTAAATACTTTCAAGCATTTAAGCTTTCCACTGCAGTGATAGGCTGTAGTGTGCAATTCTTAGACAAACAGCAGTGCTCTTCCAAGTTCAACAGTAATAGGAATAATTGATCACTTTCGTAGTCTGAAGTAAAGTTCTAATAGTTTTCATGTAAGATTTCAGTTTGTCGACATGAAAATCCTCAGATATTTTGTTGAACCCTTTAGGAAAGGCTCTTTTGACCTACATGGGAAACAATTTGCAAGAAAACAGTGCAAGCATAAGTTTTAGAGCTCTCATAAAACATCATGCATGGGACAAGTGAGGCCATGTTACATAGAAGAACGGACTCTGTCCATGGAGTTATCAGTTAGGTTAGTGGTTAATGTGTAATCTTCAATCTACAAACCCTGAAAAACGAACTCTCTGCACTCCATATTACCTCGAAAAATGTGTGGATATAGTCACTTTCCATGATCTCATAACTTAATTACAGATTTTCTTAACTTCACACTATTAAGCAGAACCAAAGTTCTCTCATCAATTTTTCGGCCACAGAGAAAATTTTCATGCTAAAAAGCTACTTTCAAATTCTCCTGATACATGCAGTTTTATTCTAGYATTTTTTACCTAGATAGAGCATGAAAACTATTTTAGGATTTCCTAAGTTATATGATCCATATAACACATATGTAACACATAACTATATTAACAGTTAGATGTATTTCAATTAGCTTATTCAAGGATTTGATACACCACTTCATATAAGAAATGGTATTTGCCATTCTAATGAAATTGATCAAGCAAGGTGCCACTAATTTTAAGACTTGAGTATTTCTGTTAGCATCTTTTTAAAAGCTAATCTGTGTTATGCCAGCCAAGCTTCTATGACAAACCTGATTTAAATGCAGATTTTTTTTACTGCATTCTCTTCTCACAAGCCATGAGACAGACATATAATGCAGAGTTATGCAGATACATTTGTGACTATTTTGTTTGTTGCTACTTCACACTAGAATTAGAAGTCCTACAGAAATACTTTTTGTGCTAGGCAAGAATGGATTTGGCTTTGTTATTTTCCTTTAGCATCATTCATACTCAGAGGAAACTTAYTCAAATAGAAATGAGATTCAGGGGGACATTGTGTTCCCTAGAATCCCTAAATAATGACSCTTTCCCTAAATATGACCCTGTTCCCTAAATAAATATTCAGCCTTCAGAAGTGAGTGAACTTTTAYTGAACCCCAAAGTTTTGGCTTATCTCTTAGGCAATGGCTGGGCTGGTTCTTATTTATATCCCTATTTAAAACAAGCTGGTTAATTCTTGGGTTTGCTTTCAAATTTAGTCACACATGGAATGTCTTAATTGTTTGTTAAAGGAACAGCAGGTTGTGGTCAGGGTCAAATGCCCTTGTGCTCAACAGATTTTAACTTTGCATAGTACTTACTCTTGAGACTGTGATAAGCAAACCTAGAGGTAGATCATGCTTTATGTGAGGGAAGTGCTGAGTGTGCAGGTATGCAAGGGCAGGGGAAAGGAGGAGGGGACCTGACTTYATTGGACTGGGCATTTTTTACCGTACCAGACAGCATAGTATGTACTGGTAAATGAGCTTTCAGAGCACACTTTTTGRACAGCATTGGATTCTGCAAGATTTGTAGCAAAACAATGCAAGATGCCTCCACTTCACAGTTAAGCTGGATGTTAGCAGAAAGGTTTAGRTATATGGGCTGGAAACATGGTTATGTGTTCAGTCCTGCTAGTTACTCATCACCGGCTTTGTAGGTGCAAGCTGGACCACAGACCTGCTGATGGTCCTCCAGTGGTGCCATTCCAGAATTCCATTTTCCTAGACTAGGTGGGTTCCTCCCTGAGTCACTCCAGAAGGGTCTTCAAGTAGYTTAATCAACACAGCATAAGGTAACATAAGATTTCTGCTCACATATGATGAAGATGTCCTTTGATGTACTTGAGGAAAGGCGAGGACATGGTGGAGTGACAGAAGCGTGAGGTTCCATGGAAGATCTGCCTTTAACCATGATCCCAACAATTTGACTAGGGCAGCTATGAGCCATGGGCTGGTTGAGTGGTTTCTAAGGCAGACTCTCAGGGAGCTGGGCAATCAAGGCTCTCCTCATTTCCTTGTTTTCATTCCAAACCCGATCTTGCCCATTCAGGGACAGATTATGAGGAGGATTGGAGGAGCTGAATGGCAGTGGGGAAGATGCAAATAAATATTATTTTAATATGATTTGTGAAGTGTCAGGCTCAGATGTAATCCTCTGTCTTATCACTGAGTGCCTCTCCTCACTGGTGAGCAAATAATCCTAAAAAGGAGAAGTTAAGAGGAGCAAATCAGTGGGAGTTGATCTCCCCTGGCTATGGTGGGCTGTAGGAAGTGGATGGCTCAGCAGGCAAGGCACCTGCTCCAGGCTGGTGGTTGGCACAGCGTCTCTTTTTTATATCAGGCTGCCTCCAGGGAATAAAAAAGGGTTAACTCAGACAACCATGAYTTCAGGTCTGTGCTCTGCAAAAAGAAAAAGGAAGACTGCCCTGGATTTCCAACCAAGGAACTTKTTCTGTGTGATTTTCCTTGGAGAACACTGCTTGCCAACTTTTCCACACCCTGGAACAAGGGGTCTGGCTGAATTTATTTTCAGCATCCTCCAGGAAATCAGACTGTTAGGTTCATTAACCTGAAACTAGAAGACAAATTCTGTTTCTTTAGCAAGTGTAGGGGCATGGTTACTAAATTTACTGTGCTTTTTCCGAAGGTTTGAGTCTTGGAGCAAGTCTGTCTGATGCTCCAATGTGTCCCTGGCTGAAATCCCCCAGCTCAGAGCTGCCAGTGTGAGCAAAGATCTTATGTAGGCAGCCACCTTCAGATAGCTCTGGCAAAAGAGAAATCCTAAGAGCTGTGTAGAAATGTGTCTTTCTCCATGTGAGTGGTATCAGTAATAGGGCAGTGAGTGCACAAGTGATTAAGGCTGGTTTACAGCAACATGCCAGTCTCCCACGAGACAAAAAGAAAATCCAGGTAGCATTACACAAGAGAAAGGTACATTTCTTTCTCTGATCTCTTTAGTGCTTACAAGATTTAGATAACATGCTTATCATGAGGCAAACGGAGATATTTTGCAAGTTTTACTTGGTGTGGTAACAACTGTTACCCTTTATACCTTTGTAAATACCCTGAAGTTTGCAAGAGTAAGTGCATAAATAAAGTGAACAAACACAGCCTAACTCCAAATACCTCTTGGCTTTTCACATACATCATTTAATTAAATGATGAGGATGAATTTTTTGTGAGGCTGTAATAAAATAAAATTATTTAAATAAATAACTGACAAAATAGTCATACGGTCAGAATAAATTACCATGATGTTTTTAATTACTAAAGTAAGTTTTGGTAGGAGGGAATGAATAATATTAAAAGATTTAATTAGTGAATTCAGAGGGATTATTTACAGCACTAACATCAACAACATAACATCTAACATAATTAGAGATCAAAGAAAGTCTAGCAGGCAAGCAAGACCCTTCTTGCAGAAGATGTGTCCTAGTCTTTAATTCTTGCTTTTCTCTAATTTAGGTTTCTTTCCCAAGTACTTTTATTTCCTCTGGAATATTTAACTGTAGATAATTAAATAATTTTTGTAAAGGATCAGATAACTTGTAGCAGTTGTCTGTTGGTTCTACAGAAACTAAACATCAGAAATGGGTGAAGAATATTGACATCACAGTCCCACTTCATATGAGAGGACAGGGGAGAAGGGGAGTTAAATAACACCACTGTTATTTAGTACAAATGCTTGTTTAAATTTTTTTCTCAAGATTCATAAAGGCCTCTTCTGACCTGGGTAATTTCAGCAGTGCTTTGGAATAGCTGGTCTATGAAATTATAGGGCAGAGGTCTTGTTTTACCTGTGCATTTTGATGACTCTCAGGTATGTGCAGAGTTTAGAACAGGAGACCTGCCAAGAGGCAAAAATAAATTAGATTAATTATACACAATGAATTAGAGAGAAGTTTGTGAGAAATTTTTTGTGGAATTTTTTTCCTACTGAAATGTGTCATAGTTATTTCTGCAATTCCTCTGATTTGCTCCATGTTTTCTGGCTGTACTCAGGAACTGTTCCAGGCACTGAAAAATATCTTCTCTGTCTAGACTGAATGCAAAGAACATCTAATAAAAATATTCAGAAGAGGCATTTATTTCCATGAAATCTCTCTCAATTTCTCCTCCTTCATATTTTGTCAGAATTGAAACCRTTTTAACCAGGGATAAAAAAACTTAAAAAAAAAAGTTTGAAAAATTGAATTAAATTTTCCAGGTGAAGAAAAATGTTTAACTTGTTCTAAYACACATTGGATCATTGAAATTCCTGCACAATTCTCCAAGAGAAGGAAATAATAAAATTCATTAAAGACACTCATTTTCAGTAAAATTGTAACTTGAAAAACTTCTAATTCTTCTACAAAAGTGACTGTTTACTGAATGAATCACATAGGGCTTCTGTACCAGCCCCACACTACGTCAGAATGTATCTCTTGAAAAGTTTTGGTTTTATGGTTTGAAATTAGTTATTAAAAGCTTTTCTTATCAACAAATTRCATATTGGAGCAGGAGAGTAACATGCCCTCATTTTTCTCCAGCTTTCTGTGAGCTTCAGAGGGCTCTGTCCTTGGTCAGCTTCCCTCCTCCCACTGGAGAGGGCACCTCCTCTCTGGGGAAGGTTGTCTGTACACAGAGGCCCAACTGCTCCCACTGATGACTCAAATCCACCCGTCTGCTCCAGTCTGTCCAAGCCCAAAGCTCAGTCTGCCTCTCTCTAAAAGTCTCGCCATCGGCTCAAGCTCAGGATGGCTCACCAGASCTCTTAATCTGTCTTCTAAGCTCTCCTTGCTACTGCTTTTTCCACTCACTGGGGTTAAATCAGTGGCTGCTCTGTTGCTTARCCTTTGAGCTTGTCCAGCACCTTCAGTCTAGGACTCTCAAGGCTTTCTGTAAATTTTGATACACAAAACTTCAAGGCTTTGACCTTCCTCATACTTCCACACAGCTAAAATTACCAGTCCAGCTTTCATCCTTTCACCACAAGATGCTTCTCCCTGATTTGGATGGAGCCCATTTCCTGCTCCTTCCTCCATGCCCACAGCTGTAAGCAGGCTTCCCCTCTCCTCCCATGTCCCCATCCACTCCCCTGACATCAAGCACAACACAATTCCCCTGTGTACAGACTGCAGCCACGCTGCCATCTTGGACAACCCATCYGAGGCACCATCTGTCATCACACATTCAGGAACCTTTCACATCAGTAACGCTCTCTTTCTACACTGCTCTGCCAGTCAAGGTGAAGCTCTCTGTAAAAACATACAGACTTTGCCATTATGCACCTTCAACCATATGAAAGGGAGCTTTCCTTTTTCTACAAAACACCAGATTGTGGGCATGCTGCAAGTGTTACATGCACAGTGACCTATAGCATCACATTATTTTCCTCCATGTCTCTGAATGCAAGCTATCTGTTGTCTTGTGTTCTTCACTTTGACTGAAAGTAGTAGATCATGAATGCATGGAGCATCTCTACTACCTGGCCCTGTGTGGAAAATGGCACAGGGACGACCCAGTCCACATCTGAATTGCACAGAGTCTGCAGTACTAGAAATACAGAGATTTGATATTCAGCATCTTTGGAATGTGTTATTCAGTTTCAGGACTAGATTTGACTCACACTCCTTCAGAAAGGAGTCTAAAGTTATCCCTAAATATTTAAAAAGTGAATTATAATTATTATGATTATTTAGCATCTACTGAAATCAGGTGCCTTTCTTAAAAAAGCAATTTTGGAATTGGATTTTTTTCATTCTTCTTATTTTTACCTTCATTRTGGAATTGTAGAAGTAATATTTTAAATTAATTGCTATGCAGGGTGGCTAAAGCCCTACTTTGTGGGATAACCTTGCACAGTGTTCAATTTACTTTGAATTGAATTTCAGATTTGGTGATCACTGAATTATATATAGTTTTCTTTCTTTCTCAAGTATTGAGAGGTTCTTTTCAAAGGCATGTGCAAGTCCCTCCTGGAAGCACATTTCTGGTGCTCTGACTCCAAAATTTATTCTTTCTACAAGGATCTATAGTTTCTATATTTTTATAACCCAAACCAAATGTTTTCTGAGGCATAACAGAAAGTCTTATTTCTAAGCCATTTGAACACATACATTCAAAACATATTAAACATGGATAGATGATGACTGCAGAAAAAGATATTTCTAGATGTGGAGTCTTTTAAAAAGAGCTAAAATTGTTTTCCTTTCCAAGAAAAATATATCCGATTCCCTATGTTTAGTGTATTTTAAATTCTGTCATCATGTCATAATCTGTTAGCAGGAAGCTGCCTACTGGTTTGCTCACTGCCAAAATTAGGGGTGACATTCCTAATCTCTTGAAATCAGTGACACTCTTGAAATCAGTGACAAAACTTCCTTTGACTTTTATAGGCAGAAGATTTCATCTAAAGCAAGAAAATTTTTATTCTTACATTTTCAAAATGGAAAAGAATGAAAAGCSTTCTTCCAATTCATATTTATCTCCATTTTCAGACACTGCCATGTAAGAATTATTTATACTGTCATCCTTTTCTATATAAAGATTATYTTAGCTTCTTTTGACACTGAAGGCAGGAGTTAGCATATAAGGTGGTTTTGCAGCATACAATAACAACAACAACAAAAGGTACTTTGGAAAGGCAAAAGCAAACACTGAAAATTAACACTTATATTTCCATTTTACTAATATGGATTTGCTACCTTTCCACACAAAAGAATGAACATAATTTCTTTAGATAGAAAATTATATTTGTAAAGATAATTTTGTTTTCAGAGTGATGTTTGGTGGGAGGAGGCGGAGGAAGGGCTGATTCAAGATTCAGTGACATAGGTGCGGGAAAAAAGCAGACACAAAACCTTCTATTGACTTTGTTGGACTTTGTGTCACACCCTAGTCCCCTGTGTRGCAATAAAATACTGTGCAGCAAGAAAAGTTCAATTCCTTTTAACTTTTCTTCTGCAAGAGCCTTCTTAAGAAGAATGTGGCAAAATACCTGAGCCATGAGACCCAGCTAAATTGTATAAGATTTGGATTAATTTCCAGAAATGCTGAAGTAAGTATAATCTAAGTATCTGGAACACAGTGAATTGGTGCCTAAGTAGGCACCAGACCTACAAACCTTGCAAACACTGAAGGTCTCTGTGAAAACTTATTAAACAACCCAAGCACACCACATGCAGTGAGACCTGACTATTGACTGTCTACCCAAGGACAGAAGGGCACAGATTTTACTACGTGATCTCAGGKTTTTGGAAAAGCCTTTTTTTCATGTTAGAATTTAATAATAATAATGAAGAGTCATCAGTCTTGTCTATGATTAGAATTTTGTTTGTTCTTTACCTCAGGTCACTGCACAAGGAAAAGGTGAACCTAAAACACCTTAACTTTAATCTGTCTGAAAAAGTTCCTTCACAGAAAAGTGCTTTTGGATTGGGTGTACTTATACTATGATCTCTGTGTTCATCCTGTGACAACAGTTTAGATATGTTGGCTTAGATTGCCTACCTGATGAAATAYCTGTTAATATTACTTTGTAATTGCAATGCCACACTAATGCTTTGAGGACATCACTACATCACTGAACTGACTTCACAGCAGTATMAGCACATGTAAGCACACCAATGCACATACCCAGGACAAGCCAGAGGATGATTCTGCAGGGTGACTGACTTCAATAAAYTCATCCTGTCCCATGGTGTACAGAGAATTTTGCCACAATGAAATATTGTTTTGCTTGATAGTATGTTCAAATATTGACCAGTCCTATGACATGTACAAGTTTCTGTGRCTGAGATAATAAAACCATATTTTATTATGTAAGCCACTCCATAATTCAGCTCAAAACCGAGCAATCCTTTAATTACCTATAAACAATACAAAATTATCATAATTAATGTGTAGGCTAGATGAACATAATTTAGGAATCAAAGGATCACTGAAAATCAACAGGACTTAGGTTCCTGAGTCAGTGCTTCCAAAATAGAAAYCCATCAGGGCAGACAATTTGAGAGTCACATTCCTCCGAAACTGGAGTTATTCCTACACCTCAGCACACGCTCRTCGTAGCACAAGACTGAAGTTCTGCTGACACCTGTTGGTAAACGTCTGAACAGCAGAACTGATGTCACACAATTAAGTAAACTAAATAAAAAACATGTATAGAAAACAGGAGTAAAGGTACAGACGTGTCTTCATTCTATAACAGAAAAGTTTCCACTTATTGGTAAGTCATAATGCGAGTGAGATTGGGGAAAGGGCGACAAGGAAAGGTAAAAACAAAATTTGCTGCTAGATTTTTTTGTCAGATCTTCCCTGACCAAGTTGATGAGTTCACTTCCTACTGAGTCAATATACTGCTTGCAGTGAGTCATTGTGGAGATGCTGACTAAGCTGAAAGAGATTTGCTAATGACTGGATGATCAGCAGAMTTAAAATTAATATCAGCAGAGACCGGTATCTGTTTTGCAAATGATCAGAATCACGCTAACACGGGAGTGTGATAAGATGGCAAACACTACTGAAAGATTTTCAAACTTTTTATTTTATATATGGAAAGATAAAATTCTGCTTACTCAGCAATTTATCTTCAAAACACAGCAAAATATCAAAGATGAACTCTGTTAGTGTTAGTTAGGCCCAAGAGAAGGTAAAATTTTAGTAGAAATTTATTTTCTGCTACAATACAAACAATTAAGATAGRCTTCAAATTTTCAGTCATAGCACAGTTCTATTGTGAATAACTTAGTTTTGTGTTAGCCAAACATATCAAAAAAGGCAGAAGAGYGCTACCCCTTTCATAGTAAAGATTTCTGTTATCAGACTGCACACCGCACTCTCTTTCATTTGTACAGGGCGTGCATGGTGTCTGGTAAAAAAAAAAAGATATGTTTTGCGCAGTGTTTTAGACACGATGTGAACCTGCATTAACTGCTTTCCTGATAAGAAAAGACCCAACAGTGTAGATTTGCTCCTTCTGCTGTTGTTCACTTCCTTCTCCCCCCTCTACCCCCCAAAAAACAAGGGAGAAATTTACAGTACAGAGAAAATTCACTTTCAGTCCCTGATGCTCATCTTTGAAAGAAAATTACTGCTTGTAAAATTACAGGTCCAAAAATCTTACCCTGGATCGCTATGTACTTGGGGTTTTTTTTGTATATTCCCACCTCCGTCCTGTGTCCAGGGTGAATTGAAAGGTATTGTGATGGATAATTGCAGTGTTACTGGATGCCTGCCAGCCCATTCAGGAATTACCGTGCCCTGCTCCGAGAGCGCTGCTGGAGCCTGAGGAGCTCCGGGCGCTGCCGTGTGGAGCACCCGTGTGCCCAGGCTGCCCTCTCCCGCCAGCTCAGGGAGCTCCAGCTGTGTGGAAGAAGCACAGCTGCCCAAAACTTCCCCTACAACTCAGGCTGGCTGCTTTTCCAGCATGAAGCTGATCTTCGGAGGCGTTGTGGAAATGCCCAGGATACTGAGATGTAGGGCTGTTCAGTCAGATATATAACAGATAACCATGCCCRAGCTGCTAAACAGTCAGGCATTCTGGACAAACATAAATACATTCATCCCGGCTGAAAAAGACATTTTCACAAGGCAAACTGCAGCTCTGAATCAAATGCATGGCCTCTACTGTCTGCAAAATAAATTCACAGTAAGCTGCCCAAAACTCCCAGACAAACTGTGGACATACAGCTTGTTTGTGTTGCATACTGGCAAGCAGAATGCTTGACAGAGGTATTGAGCTAATAATTCTCCCCATTATGCAAATTTGTGTGCATATACAATTCTGTCTGGGAAACTTTAGACAGAAACAGCCTTGGCTTGCCAGTATCTACCTAAGCAAGTTGCTCAGACAATTAGCAAGCTTTTATCAGCATCGGGCATGTCAAGGCATTGCCATCAACTTCCTTGCTGGTGGCATGTTCTTGAGCCCCAGAACAAAGGGTGCAGTCGTAGTCAGCAACTGTCCTGCTGCCTTGCAAAGGGAGAAGATTAGCAAAGAAACAAGGTAAGAAGGACAAATGACCAAAAGAGAAGGGATAAGAGAAAAGAAGCCACATAGCTGTTGTTTAGGATGTAAGCAAAGATGATGAGCACGGTTGTATTGCTTAGTAACAGTGGCCATTGTGGGGCTGGCATATTTCATACGTACACAACCCGCAGTTTCTACACAGGATGTCCAATTAGAGATGGTCACTTTTTCCATTAAGAGAAGGGAATCAAGACACAGGTCTGAGCTGGTAACTATAAAGGTTTGATGCCATTTCCAAAATGTTTTAGGTCATTGTCATTCCGGGTGGTTACTTTATTAACAAACTATGAGTGCTCTTTGSGCTTACCAGACCTTTAAAGGCCACAGATGAACCTCTGTGTCTCCAGCTGGTGCCCTTAACCACACATACAGATGAGTTTACCCTGGATGAAGAGCTGCAGTGAAGGCCTCCCCAGGCTGACAGGACAGCTGTGAGCAGCAGCTTTATTCGGAAGAAAAGCGGTTCAGCCATGCTGCTATACCGCCTCCTGTCTCCTCCATTGTGCAGGAGGAGTACGCCTGGTCTCTCCCTGAAGGAAAAATGTTTGCAGGTTTTCTGACCCAGGAAATCCTATTTTAAAATAAATACCCATGGATGAGTGTGAAATCATACACTTGAAACACCTTTACTGGGTGCCCTTTCATCCTGCACAGGCCAGAGTGGGGGCTGGTGTGGGGCTACACACCGTGACTCTGGGGGTGAGGGTGACAAGCTCCAGCCAGCCGGGCTGGTGTTCTGGAGTTCACTGGGACAGGTGGCCAATTTGTCCTTCACTTTTAGGGCAAAAGGGAGTCACTGGAAACTTGTAGAGGTATGTTAGATGGAAACGCACTAAAGGTTTGAGTGGATCAAGCCAGGTTTAGCCTGGAGAAGAGAAGGCTCAGGGGTGACGTTATTGCTCTCTACAGCTCCCCCAAAGGAGGCTCTATCCAGGCRAGGGTCCGTCTCTTCTCCCAGGCAACCAGTGACAGAACGAGAGGACTCAGTCTTAAACTGCACTAGGGTAGGTTTAGGTYGGACATCAGGAGGAATTTCTTCACAGAAGGGGTAATTAGACATCGGAATGGGGTGCCCAGAGAGGTGGTGAAGTCACCATTCCTAAAGTGTTCAAGGAAAGACTGGATATGGCACTTACTGCCACAGTTTACTTGACAAGAGTTGTCACAGGTTGATGATCTCAGAAGTCTTTTCCAACCTAATCGATTCTGTGATTCTGTTACCKGGCTTTGAGCTGCCTGAGTCACAGAATCAGAATCAAAGAATCAATCCCACGTAGGAATCAGCTCTAATTTCGGGCCAGCACGGAGGGGAGCTCTGCAAGCCAGACCCGAGCCCCTTCCCTCATCGTGTGCCAAGGCTGGGGAGCCGAGAGGGAAAAGAATGAGAACCTGCGATTTTATTTTTTAGCAAACGATTACTACAAGGAGGATGAAACCGGGGTGCAGCCGGGCACCCAACCCTGCCGGAGCACGGTGACCGGGAGCGGGGAGCAGAGACCAAGGCCGGCGGGGCCGCACGGGCAGGGCCGGCTCCTCAGCCGCCGCCATTGCGCCCGGCCCCGTGCCGCCCGCGCGGCGGGAGCCGGCAGGGGGCGCTGCGCGGCGCACGGCGCTGGCAGGGGGCGGCCGTATGGCGGCAGCGGCGCTGCGCCTGTGCCGCGCTGTGCGCCTGCTGCCGGCTGCTGCCGCTGCGACCCAAAACACGGCCCCAGCCCCGCGGCCGCCTCCGCGCCTCGCCTCCTCCTCCTCCTCCTCCTCTTCCTCCTCTTCCTCCTCTTCCTCCTCCGCTTCCTGGCCCTCTCCGCCGCAGCCCGCCATGCCGGCCTTCCAGTACCCCGAGGTGTACCGCGACGAGACCGCCGTGAGTAGGGCGCTGCCTGGGACAGCACCCGGTGTGCGGCGGCCGCCGGGCCCGGGGCACCCGGCTCGCCATTGCCGGCGCGGCCGCCTCGGGGCGGCGGTGCCGCTTCGCCTCTCGGGGCTTTGTTCGGCTGCGGCCGCGGAACACCCGGCGTGCTCCGTGCACAGAGCCTCGGGTTTGTCGCGCCCGCGGGCCGCGGCGGCTGCCGGGGGCTTGTTAGGGCGGGATTGGGGCCCTTGCGCCGGTGCCTCCGGGCACGTCCCGCGTGTGCGGGGCCGGCGGGGCCGGGAGCCGGTGCGGGGCGGGCRGCGGGAGCGGGGTGCGGGAGCAGCGGCCCCGCGGCGCATCCCGGAGCTTCGGTACCGGTGCGTGTGTCAGGGAAACCCAGGCCTCCGCCCGGGCTGCAGCACCGTCAGCGGAGGAACAAATAGTCTATTTATGTAGGATGGCACATCTGTAACATAGTCTCATCTCCCTGTGTTTCCACCGCATCTGGATACACAAGGGATTACAGTGTAAGTTTGGCTAAAATGGGATCGATTTTCTTTCCCTTCCTCAAAGCACTGTACGTTGTGCACCGGCCAGGAAGGSTTTGCATTGCATTTAAGCCAGACTGTTAGCTGATATGAGCCAAAGCTGGAAAAAATCCTGAAGTTTTTACTTTCCTAGTTGACGGTAAGGCTGAACTGTGCAAGCCCTAGTAGCAGGTATCTAGTCTTTTTAATGTACTGGAAGAAGGAAGCAGGTAAATTCAACCACGTGGATTAATCTTCTGTGGTTTATTTGTTTTGTTTGTTATTTTGGGGGTGGACTTTTGATTTTTAAAATTATGGTTTATATATATATACACATTGTGAACATATTTGTGGGCAGCAGTAGTAGGGAGGGCTAAACCAGAGACCGTTTGTGTAACCAGGAACCATACCTTGGGTACATCCAGTAATTGGTTTTTATAATCTGGCTTGAAAACTTTAAGGGGCTTGGTTTGGTTGTTGGGGTTTCTTTTTTGCTTACTAATCTATCTTGTGGAAGGAATTTATGTGCATTTCACCATTTTRTGGAATGTGTTTTTTTTCTGAGAACTACTCTGCTGCTGTGGTGCCATCACCAAAGAGTGGTAATACTTGTAACTCACCTGGGAGCAGTGTGTTGATTCTGTCTTTGCTCCTTAGCAGTGTATGCCTTTGTGACATTCCAAATGCCCTTCCTCATGCTGACTGTCATTCCTTGATGGATAGAGTTTGCTTGTGTGCGTGTCTTTTTTAAAATGACTGTCTTTTATAAATTCAGGTGTCGGATTACCATGGATGTAAAATCAGCGATCCGTACTGCTGGCTCGAAGATCCTGATAGTGAGGAGACGAAGGTAACCCTGTAACCCTTCTTTGCATGGGAATGGCTGCTTTCACATGCTTCTCTTTTATAGACCAGATGCACTGGTACTCTGCTTCTGAAGAACCTGCCAATACATTTTGAAAACTTACATAGTGAACGAAGGTGTAGTTCATGTGGTATCTCATGGCACCAACAGCAATGCCATTATTTTGTCCCTGTGTTTTGATGGAGGAAAGCTTGAATGGGGCTTTGAGCAGCCTGGTTCACTGGCAAATGTCCCAGCCCGTGGCATTGAGCTAAATGATCTTCAAGGTCCTTTCCTACCCAAACCATTCTATGGTTCTATGAAAGTCTGGAATACTTGGTATAACTTAGATCGCAGAATTTTTAAAACTAAACCCATGCTTATCTTGCCCCCGTTTTTCTTGGCTAGTTTGAATGTTCAAGGTGGTGGTGTTGTACTGAAGAGAAACATTAACTTTTTTTCCCCTGTGTGTGCTTGGTTGGAGCAGTCAAGGGCACCCAAGCACACAAACCAACTCCTCCACATATGTAAGGTAACCAAACTCCTCCAGATACGTAAGGTATATAATGTAATAGAAATTAATCCGTGGTCAAGTGAGGAAGTTCCTATCTCACTTTATGGAAAGGAAGTGCAGAATGTGAGTTCATAGTCTGCTGCTTTTTGACCATTGACTTCTAAGACAGATTGAAGAAACATCCCTGGCATAGCTGAAATGTGCTACACTGGTGAAACACTTCTGGTAATGACATAAGCCACAACTGCAACACCACACTTTCACTGTTGTCTTGGCTTTGGCTTAGTTGGACTTTCTACTTCTTGGTGTGTTTTAACACTTTGTGGGAAATAAGGTAATTTTTAAACTACAGCAAAGCCTTTTGCTGCTATCTTAGTCATGTACAGTACCWTAACTCACTAACAGTGTAGGGAGTAATTCTGAGCTTGTTCCAGACATGAGGGATGGACAAGTGATGAAAAAGCGGGGATCGTGTGGGGTTGGGTTGTACTATTCTGAACGTGTGTGTATTTGAATTAGGACTAGAACTGAAAYTCTCAAATCTACAATTAAATGGATTTGGTAATAGACCAGTGTTTTGTTCATGTTTTGATAAATTTTCCAGTTGCCCTTGGAAGTCACAAGAACTATAATAAATTTTTCTTTGTAATACTTAGGAAAGGTATGTGCGCTCTTGTAGGAGTTGCACTTGAGCTAACCTTGGCTGAATATATAAAWGAACTGTAAATGCTTTGCAGAGTAATAACAAAGACTGGTCTTTCTATTCTGAGGCTTTTTCTTGGAAAGTATACTGTCAGTGGAATAATTATCTGGATAGAGTAGCTTAGTAGAATGCAAAAAGATGACAGGTTGTAGAAAAGCACGGTTAAAAAGAATTTGGGGCGTGTATTTCTTAGATGGGATTTAGTTTGACTGTTGTTTTAGAATGACAGTTGGCCTACTTAATGGCCAGACACTTCAGCCTCAAGTAGACCATCTCTACTGGTAGTACAATGCTTCAAAAATTGTTCTGCTTTTCGAATTACCTTATCTTCCAAAACAGCCATAAGAAGTTGCTTTACTTGGACCCTTAATCTGTACTTTCTGCTGCTAGCAAAGTCTGCCCTGGTTCAAGGCTTATGATACATTGTCAGATGCAGATACCTATAGGTACAAAAAAAATCTCTCTCTCTAGGTTCATGAAGACATACAGAACTGTTAGACCTGTAGCCTGGGTGGCATCTGTTTAGCTCAGTGTGGTGGGTGGAGTTGTTTACTGTGAGAGTTTCTGCTGACATATGTTCTTGTACTTTATCTAGAGCAATATTTCAATTATGTATTGCTTTTTAAACATACATGCTCAAAAGYGTGGAAATAGAAAGTTTCCAAACTGGACTGTATTCTTTTCCACAAAACTCTTTGAAAAATCTGTGATTCCTTGCTCCTTTTTCATACAGCTGTGGCATTCCATTTACAAATRATCTTGGAATCTTTGGTGTATACTGATTGGAAATGAGAAAAATATATTAAGTTCCTGTAAAAGCAAAATTAAGAGTGATACAGGTGTGAGTGTAATAATTAGTCTGTAAGCATGCTCTTGGGCAACAAATGCTTGTAAGGAAAAGTCTGTGTTTCTTTAAATATAACTTATGAAAGCAGACGTGGTAAGATGTGTCTCTGCAGTTAAAAGTGGGTAACACACAGTTCCAGTGTACTCTTGCAGCAATGTTGTCATTTTGGTCATGTTATTGATGGATGAGACAAAGATGTGTGCTAGTTTCCATTYCCTGCATGTAACTGGAAAGTGCTTTTGGCTGTCCAGTACCCTAGATGGTCATACACATGTTTTTATAAGCCACCATTTCTCTGAAAATATACAGGACTGGGAGAAGTTAGTTTATTTATATAGGATTCACAGTCCATATTTTTGTGTRTGTGGTCTTTGAAATGCATATGTTTCCATTTAGAGAAACCAATTCAGATACACATAATTCTTGAGTAGATTTGGTGAAGTTCTTTCACCATCTGATGGGGGAGCRGTTATAGTGATACCATGTGGAGGCTGCATGACTTACCAATGGGATGTGCTGTGCACATATTGATTCTTCACCTGAAGAATTAATGCACAACTAAACATTGATAGCAGCTGGTMAGTGTGTGCCTGGTACTCTGCCTGTACAGCCACTGGCTTTTCTGAAGATCTGTGGAGCACAAGTTGTGCAATGTGGATTGTAGCCCTCCTGTTCCTGTGGGTCATGCCCTGCAATGAAGGTGTAACTCAGATGTTAGAATGCATTGATCTGGTTGCCCTGTAACAGATTCAGGACAGGTAGAAACAATAGGCTCTTTCAAACTCTCTCCTGGAAAAGAGCTCTATGTAAGCAAGGGATGGGTGGGTGAGATATTGTGCTGGAGATGAGAAGCTGGAGGTCGAGGGTGACGCTGCAGCTGCCACTGCGACATTTGGCTGTGAGTTACAGCCACACATGGTGTCCTGTCCTACCTGCTTCGTGTTAGAGACAGAAAAGCTTTCATGTTAGAGACAGAAAAGCTTTCATGTTAGAGACAGAAAAGCCTGCATGTCTGTTTGTTGGCAGCTGTGATTCACCTTAAGATGCTTAGGTATTAATTTTAGGTTAATGTACCATGCTATAAATAGGGATGATGAAACACCAACAGAGCACCAGGTTTTCCATTAATGCAACAAACAGCTGGAGTGGTAATGGTTTTGATCACTGTCCATAAGTGTTTGTGATGGGAGCTGGAGTGTTTTAAAGAAACCAGACTTCCCAGAGTTTTCAGAGATTAGTATTTTTTTTCCTAAGAACTGATCTGTGAGCAGTACTTTGGSCTTATCATGAAATACTGGCTGGGACTAATTCTGTGTGTTATGTTAATAATATGAATAGATGATGCACGTGGCATTTTGTGTCATCTTAAAGCTCTTCCCAGCTCCTGAAATAATAGTGCAGTCTGTGGGCAATATTTGTCATTTAGGCAAATATGAGAGTTTTTAAAAGCATGGTGTGCTTTTGGAGGTTGTTACCTTAGGTTTTGSGGATTTTTTGTGTGTTTGTTTGGGCTTCTGTTTGCTAAGGGTCTCTTTGTTTGTTGGGGTTTTGTTTTGGGGTTTTTTAAGGGAAAGGCAGGACTGTCTTGTCTCTTGGCTGGTTACTCCAGTGTATGCCCTGAAGAGTCATTATTCAAGATATAAATTGAGTCCTATTAAAGAATTGTGGCATARTGCAAATAAGCATGTAGGATTCTTCATGTGTGACACTGCATAATCTATATGGGGGAAAGATGTCTGTGATACCTTGGTTCTGAATGTGTTTTCTGTAGAAAACAGGCATTTCTGCTTGAGTTTATATTTTTTGGTTGTTTTCTTTCAGGCCTTTGTGGAGGCTCAGAACAAGCTCACAGTACCCTTTCTCGAGCAGTGTCCTGTTAGAGGGCTGTTCAAGGAACGAATGACTGAACTCTATGATTATCCCAAGTACAGCTGCCACTTCAAGAAGGGAAAAAGGTATGTGAGGAATGTCTTTGGAGGTAGTGATGAATGTGAAGCAAGTCAGAAGCAACTGTTAATTAGGAAAACAAATTAAATTTGTATTTATTTTCTTRCAGTTGCGAAGTAAGAAAACTAAGCCAATGTTAAAATGTGTGGTTGCATGATGCAGAGCAAAAGGTGCTTCACTCTCTCCAGTTCCCAGTCATATTATCTTCTTCTTTTATTGTCTTTCCTCTTATAAGAAGAATTTGTGAGTTTATCAGATCTCAGAGGATTTTGTAGAATAGTTATTGTAAAAGTAAAGCTTTGAGGAGTTCCTTTCAGAAAGCTTTTGGTCACTGTCAGTATAGTTAAAGGGATGTTGTCGGAAAACAGCATAAGCCCATCATGTGTGCCCTGTTCCACATATTTGCTAGAGCCCTGCTCTTACACTGGTCATTCATTGAGCAGCTGGTAGGCTTTTTTTGTTTAGTCATGGCCAGTGAAAAGCAGTAGGAATTCCCTTGTGAAAAACTGTTCCTSTAGCTGCAGGGTATATAGGAAAAATCACTTGGAGGACTTAAAGCAACTGATAGAAAAAAGATCTGTTTTCTTAGAAACAAAGAAATCCTGCTATATTCCAGTGCCGTACCTACTCATATCCCTGTTTTAATTCAGTGGCTAGGTGAAGAAATGGCTTTTCTGTGTCTTACCCAAGAACTGGAGACTGCAGCTGCTACTGAATTTAATGTGACTTCTTTTAGAAACRTTATGAAGCTTCTAGAGAAGTGGAGTAAAGGGACTTAACTACATCTAAAGATTGTTTCAGCAGTTAGAAAAGAGGTAGTGCAAACAACCAGCCACTCTTAATCATGGGAAACGCAGAAAATATTTTTCAATATTTTCAATTTATTTTATCCTTGTTRAGTGGGCACCCAGGTATGTCATACATGCGTTCACCATAATCCACAGATAATGAGMAAGAGAGGATATCTTGTTGCCTTAAGATTTCTACACAGATATTCAGAGGGATTTGTTTTAGTGATCTGTGCTGTGAGGAAGGCGCTGATACTTACTGCTAAGGGAGGGAAATTCTCAACTGTGTGGAGGTTGTTGAAGGTATATGGTGGGGAGTGAGCCCAAGCTGTTGTGACTTTTAATTGTCATGCATGTGGCACAACATGTCAGTGTATAGAAGTGTGAGGTTTAAGCCCAGAGGCAGTGGAGCTGTTTAGGACAGTGCTGCATCTGGGGAAGTATGCCTTTGTGAGTGAGTCAGGCAAAGCTTGTTCGTTGGTATGTGATGCTCATGCAGATGTAGCAGGTGACCAGGTCTGGTCAGTGTCTGCTCTGGATTCTCTGACCCATTCTCCCTGTGCAGTGCAAACATGTCTGGGTGTTGTTACCTTCAGTGCTATTAAGGCTTAATGTTGCAGAAGGGCTGGCAGTGATAAATACAGTCTCTGCTAACAGATACAAATTCTTAATTTAATGCAGCTAACTGTCCTCCAGGAAGAAGATTTGTGCCAAGAGCTTGATGTGCTTGTAATTCATGACACTTTACTTCAACTTTAATGGATAATTTTTTAGTCTTTCTGAGAGATAAGATAGTCTGTTTCTTGGCGTGTGCTGGATTTAAATTGGAGCAGTTCAAATATAATACAAATATAATAGAAAAGCCCTATATTGTGGTGTTTGAGGTGATCAAGAGTCTCTACCAATTTAAATAACAGTCAGTAAGGTGTGAGGAAAGGAACTATTCTGTTTGAAGAATTTTCTTAACTGCTCATGATGCTTAGAAATTTAAATCTTTAAATTAAATTTAAATCTTTAAATTTAACCACTCTRGTTTTCTGATGAAGAATAGCTGCTGAAGGACAGTGTCTGAAGAGTTGTTCTGTGGAGTCTGCTGAAAGGAAGGGTGCCCAGGGAGGTGCTGTGTCTGTCTCATTGCTTGGCCTTTGCTTCCCAKCTTGTTGCTCAGCCTTGCAGAAATGAAATTGGCAAGAAAATGGCTGATCAAATAGAAAATTACTTTTCTTTTTCTTCTATTTCTTTTAATCTTYCAGTTTTGCACTTGCTGAACATTTCTGTTATTACTTGAATGTATTACTAGCTGGTATTGTTAACCAAGCCCTTGTGAGTATATTTTCCCCTTCTGGCTTTACCAAGTTCCCATGTTTGTACCCAAGTAGTTGTCAGTCTTAGGGAATAGATGAACTTATATTTAGATTTGAATGTTGCTCTGTAAATTCTCCTGTTCCCCCAGCAAAGCTGCTGCCTGTTTTTTTAAGACATGTGTTTGTATAGTAAAGTACTGTGAAGATTTGTGTTAATTTCTGCAAGCTCTGTGRTGTCTTAAGATGATGAAGAGTATCACTCACTAAAGACAGCTCTGTAATTGTCTGTTCCTACAACTTTTTCAAACACACATTTGTAAGGACATTGAAGCAGTTTTGGTTCTATTTGATTTGAGCATAAGTCTGTCACCTAGCATGGATTGAAAGCAGCTGTATGAATGACAAAGCTGAGAACATAAGTGATGAGAACCTGTGCCAGTGCTTGTAACAGAGAAATGCTGCAGCTGCCAGAGTTGTTTAACATAGACAGTTATGTGGAGTTTATAGCATACTTAAAATTCTTTGAAATGCACTGTGACAAATGCAACTTACATTTTTAAAGGCTATTTTGGATCCATCCTGGCCATGACTCCTACTSTGCTGTGAAACTTGTGTTTCCCTAACCTGTTCATCTGTCTTTTATTCACTTCATGACAACTTCATACAAGTTTTTTTGTGCTTGCCTAACTGAAAATCAGATTTCTTCCTACTTAATTTTTCCCTCTTGTGTTCTTCTTAGGTATTTTCACTTCTATAATACCGGGCTCCAGAATCAACGAGTTTTATATGTACAAGATTCCTTGGATGCTGATGCCAAAGTTTTTCTTGATCCAAATAAGCTTTCTGATGATGGCACAGTGGCCTTACGAGGTTAGTGAGACAGCAGTTCCTGCTGAGTAAGCCTCAGTCTTCAGCAGAAGCTGAAAATTTAATCTAAGTAATTACAGTAGCCCTATGTGGATTTATAGGGCGTTTCAGAAGAACATTGCTAATCTACGTTGTATCCACAATTAACTTGGTTCAGTTTCCCAATCCTTTTTTTACAACTCTGTAACAGGTTTCCAGTGAAATATGAGCAGCTCTTCAGGCTGTCCATAGCAAGGAAAAAAAGTTTGTTTCTATATTGATTAGTTCTCTTAAAATTGTATTTTGCAGCTTTAACACAAGCCAASAAGTTAAAGTAAGAGACTGTGAAGRAACATAGTGTTAAYTTCCACGATCACAAAATYGTTTGTGTTCACTAAGRCTGTAACTTCTCTTAGCTGTCAATTTTCACTCCCTACTTGCTCATTTTTAGAAGCAGACTCTTGGACCTAGAAGTCCTCTAAGTCTGTTCAAGGACAGTTAATAAAAACAGCTGTCAGAATTAGTGAATGTTTCTCAAAAAGTGACCTTGCTGAAAAGAATCAAAATGGCTTTTTTTATGGTGAAGTCCTATCTTAATCTGTGTATATTGCATTCATATAATCTCTCTGTATTTCTAGAAGTCTTAGCAGCATAGTCTCCTTCCAAAAGCACTCAGAAAACCAAGAGCTGTGTAACAAGAAGGAAAACTCCTGGTGTTGATTAATGATTGATTTAAGGCCAGGGAAAGGAAGAACTGATGGGCTGTCCAGTGGAAATCACCAGTAAAGCCCTGTCAGRGATTGTGTTAGGATTTGCTGTGTTCATATGCTGAACATACTAGGAAAAGGAGTGAGCAGTGAGGTAGCAGAGTTTGGTGACGGTACAACGTTACTCCTGGTTGAAGAATGACTGAAGAGTTGCAGGAAGATCTTAATAATAATTTAAGTGGGCAATAAATTAACAGGTAAAAGTCTTTGTGCAGATAAATTAAGTGATGCACAGGGGATAAACAAATCCTAACTTCATTTATGGAGGAATGGATGGAGTGAACTCTTGAGCTCATGATGACCTCTTGGGAGCAATGCTTGGAGTGTAACACAGAATTCCATGMAAATGTCAACTTGGTTCTTGGTAGAAGCCGAACAAGTACATCAAATACCAATTTATTCATCGGGAAGAAATTTCTCCCTGGAAGCGTTCAAGAAAAACTCAGTGTGGCACTCAGTGCTGAGATTTAGWTGACAAGGTGGTGATCARTCAAAGGTTGAACTCTTGGAGGTCTTTTCCAACCTTCATGATTCTGTGATTCTATGAAATAGAGAACAAAACAAGGAGATACAGTTGCATTAGCAACCCAGGAGTTTATACTGTACCATTGAACACTAAATCAAGTCCCAGTCTCCTCAGCACAAAAGGGGCTCGGGCTCTGAATACAGGTTCGAGGAGGGCAATAGGAACAATCAGAGGAAAAACGGAGTGTGCCTGGATTAATCAGCTTGGAAAAGGGACAATTTAGCAAGGATGTTAGAGGTCTGCAGARTCATTTGTGGCATGCAGTAGGATGGAGAGAAGGAATAAGGGTTGATTAGTCATTTTTCTATTACAAGCATGAGGGAATATCAAATGAAAGCAGTGGGAGTCAGGTCCCAAGTAAACAGAAGAAGGTGATGGTTCATGCTGCAAGAAGTAGATCTGTAGAACCACTTAYCAATGGATGGTGATGGTGGAAGAAAGCAAGCTGGACATATCAAGGAGAAGGGAAGCATTCAGGACTAKTAGCCAACTACTGTATGGAAAAGGAGTCTGCTAAACTAAAAATGGTTGGAGACGATAAGAATATTTGAGGGAAATATTACATGTGCTTGCATTGTTCTTGCATTTATTCCTGCATTTTGTTCTTGTGCTTGCATWGCACAGTATCAGCACAGGCTGGGGAATGAAGAGATTGAGAGCATCCTTGCTAACGAGGACTTGGGGATCCTGATGGATGCGAGGCTGGACATGAGCCAGCAGTGTGAGCTTGCAGCCCAGAAAGCGATTTAATCCTGGGCTGCATCCAAAGCAGCATGGCCAGCAGGGCAAGGGATGGGATTCTGCCCCTCCACTGGGCTCCTGTGAGCCTGGAGCACTGCATCTAAGCCCCCGTTCTGGGAGGGACATGRACCTGTTGGAGGGAGTCCAGAAGAAGGCCATGAAAAGATTAGAGGGCTGAAGCACCTCACCTATGATGAAGGGTGGAAAGAGTTGAGATTATTCAGTCTGGAGAAGAGAAAGCTGTGGGATGACCCTATAGTAGCTTTCCTGTACCCAAATGGGGCCTACAAGAAAGCAGGAGGGGGACTTTTTACAAGGGCATATAGTGATAGGACAAGGGAGAATGGTTTTAAACTGAAAGAGAATAGCTTTAGATTAAAWATTATCAAAAAATTATTTACTGTGAAGGTGGTGRGGCACTGGTACAGRTTGCCCAGAGAAGCTGTGGATCTCCCATACCTGAAAGTGTTCAAGGCCAKGTTAGACAGAGCTTTGAGCAACCTTTATCTTGTGGAAGGTGTTCCTGTCTACAGCAGGAGGGTAGGAACTAGATGATTTTTAAGATCCCTTCCAACCAAACCATTCCATGATTCCATGTGGTTGTTCTTACTTGTGTAGGTATCACATTGTGGTTACTCCTGAGGACAGCTAGATGGAATTGTGTTCTGAATCAGAACTGCCACTCTTACATTCTTACAGGAGAGAATATATTGGTGTGGCACAGTGGTGCCTCTCAAAACTGTCATGTCTGTGAAATGTAACTTTTTCTTAGGTTGTTTTTTGGTAGATGCTTTCAGGTCTGTGCAGGCCTGTGATAGTTCAGTCTCTTCGCTTGACTTGATTTGCAAGCATGAATTTGATCTTCATCAACTACAATGGAAGCTCTTCATTGTCTTATTGTCTTATCWCTGTTTGGATAAAGTGAAATACATATCACAGGTCTTAGCTGAGAATACTGGTAATTAACCATTTGCATGCTAGTGGCAAAGTTTCCCAGTTACTTCAGTTTTCATGATTTTAAAGGATCTAGTTTTCAGTGACTCYGTTTTTTAAGTTGTATTTACACTATTTCGATATATAGCTTGCATCTTTGTTAGCTTCTTTGGTACTGTTTCTCTTAAAATTTCACTCAAGTTCTCTRCCTATTTTCATTTTCTAGCTCTTCCTGCCAAGCTCAGGGCAGGCAGTAGAAGAAATATGACTCAAACCATAATTGGTTTGGCATAAGTTGTGTTACTGAATATGGATGYGCTTACTGAGTATCTGTGCCTAAACTTGGATCTGTGAATTAATTGAGAAGTCCACAGAGATTGGAAAAGTGGTGTGACTCCTAAGTGATAGCAGATGTAGTGTCTTGCAGTGTTTTTAGAAAATAAATCTTCTCTTTGTGTTTGGTGAACAGTTTCTTTAACTAGTATCCCAATTTAATCTTCTTCATTTTGTTTGTTTCTGATTTCCTAGGTTATGCATTCAGTGAAGATGGTGAATACTTTGCATATGGCCTGAGTTCTAGTGGCTCTGATTGGGTTACTATTAAGTTTATGAAAGTAGAAGGTCCTGAGGATCTCCCAGATACACTGGAGAGAGTTAAATTCAGTTGCATGGCATGGACTCATGATGGAAAAGGGATGTTCTATAACAGCTACCCACAACAAGATGGGAAAAGTGATGGTAGGTATGACCATTCTAATTGCATGCTATGTGGAAGCAAAATCACTTTTGCAGTGAATTGGTGCAACAATTAGCTCTACAAATCTATATTGAAATAAGTGGCTGTATTGGTTGTGAAATTAGAGATCAAATTTATGTCTTGTATCACCAAAAAGCCTATGTTCAGTTAGTGTGAGTCATTTGTTGTCTGCCTGCCCCTCYTCTTCTCAGTTTGCTGCTCCCTTTCTTTTTTTCTGGGATGATTTACTTAGATTCCATATTGTTGGTGGTGTTGATTAGAATTTGATGCCTGGTGGAAGCTTACTTAGATCTTTCCCCTAATGCATTTGTGTGGTCATAGATAAATTGCTTTGAGAGATTGACCTGATGAATAGCAATGTGAGGCATAAGGTTTCTGTTGTTCAAACAGATTAATTCATGTGTGGTTCACAGCAAAGCAAAAAGAAATGTTTATGCTAGCAAAATTCAAGGAGCACTGCACAAAGTGTAATGAATTGCGGAGGAGCATCAATGGGGAAGGAATTTAGCAGTTTTACTATAAGGCAGAGCTACTGAAAAGTTTCTTCTGGAGATGTGCTCTTCATTAAACTGGAGAGAGCCTGAATTTTGCCTCTGTATTTGTTTTTGAAGGCTATAATTTTGCCAGACTGGCAATATAGACACCAGCTTTGTTTTGTTGAGGTTTTCTTTACCTCTTGTTTGTAGTTCAAAAGCTGAAGTGTTGGAAAATGTTGCAAGAATGAAATTTTAAAAAAAATTAAATCAAGTGGCACCTCACACAGTGCTTTAAAATACATCACTTTTATATTTTCAGCAAATGGAAGTATGAAGATTTCTAGGAATRTAATTAGCAGTAAATCTTCCCTTAATTGCACTGGGTGAAATGGAAAGGAAAATGTCATTAGAGAGTGGCAGGGATTCTTGGTTTTCTTCGCTTTGCTTGCTTTTATTTCTAGAAGGCAAAGCTTGAAATTATACCTTCTTCAGATGTGAAGATTTATTATCAATAATAAAAGGAAAGGATTACTTTTGAAACAGGTTTCTAGCATGAAGTTTTATCTTGTTTAGTAGGATGATTGTTTGGAGGGGAATGGTTGTAGCTTGGAACCATTCCTAGTCCTCTCTTCTGGATTGCTCTTTCATATACAAAGGGATACACAAGTTTCTAAGAGTTTCATATGATTGTTGCATTTCTTTGAGAACTTACTAGTTTAAATATGTGCATTTCACTAGGTACTGAGACCTCCACTAATCTGCATCAAAAGCTGTATTATCACGTATTAGGAACTAACCAGTCAGAAGATATCCTGTGTGCTGAATTTCCTGATGAACCAAAATGGATGGGTGGAGCTGAGGTATGGTAAATGTCCTGCACCTTACCACTATCATGTTCTGTTTTTCAGATTCTAACAACTGTTAGTGGATATTAATTTGAAAGCATTTTGTTGAAAGAACACTTTTTATTAGTGTTGTAGAGCTGACAATTGAACTAAGAATCATTGATTAAGAATTCCTGAAAATAAGACTGCCTAATTTGCTTTAAATCACTCCTCCAGCCTGCAATGACACAATCATATACCCTTTTTCTTCACTGAGGTCATTCTGCCTGATACAAATTCCAAGACAGAGAAGATCATTTGATGGACAATGTGTCGCTGTTCTTGTTTCTTCTTGGTCAGTGTTTAGCCCCAGTTTGTACTTCCTACACAAACAGCTTATTCTAATATCCAGTGTCTGGATATTCCCTGCCGTATGTTATTTGGTTATATGTAATTTTGCAATGTCTTCCCTGAAAAATAAATATATCTGTTCTGCTTAATTGAGGAATGGAGATATACAGGTCAAAATCTTTTAATACTCTGTGTATAATTGAATTGGGGAACTCTAAATTTCCCTACAAGKTTTATCAGCACACATATGGTCCAGACTGTGTTGTTGGAAATTCAATTTATTTCCTTAGCTTATCTTGTTGAACTACTGCTTTATAGTGCAAAATCCCAGTAAACYTTTTGTARTTRATGTGTTTTATTCCCCRTAGTAGATTTAGCAATGTGCAGTTGAGTGTCCTTATTTGAAGTGCTGCTGGAATGTAGTGATGGTCATTCTGTTTATCAGGGAACTTAYGTGTTCCCTGTGGATGAATACTTGTAATACTCTGTACTCTCCTGCCTACTGTGTTTGATCAGTACTTTTTGTTTCTATATTGGTYTATTTTTTGTCTGACACTTTTGATGAATATGAAGTGGTTTTAGCCTGGTTTGGGGTACTCAGCTCCTGCAAATACTTTTCTCTGCAAGAACSTCTTTTTGGAAAATGTGATCATCAGTTTGTGTCACTTTTCAACACATTTACCCATGAAAATGTTGGAGCTGTCTTTGCTGTAGGCTGACAGAAGACAAAGGTACTTTTAATGGTAAGGAGAAAAATATTCTGCAATTAAAAAAAAAACAACAAAACCCAAACCTAAACAGTGCAGTTGCAAAATGTGATTTCATCCTTGTGCAGTGGATCAAAAATCTTCTTTTCAAGTCATTTCAACAAGTTTTCCAGTCAGTTTTTCTAAGTGTTTAAAAAAGTGGGAGACCAYGAAGTAGTGGGGGAAAAATTAAAATATCATTAGTCAAAATCAAATTATATGGCTGTGTGGTGCTATCCTGAATATACATCCTTGGTGCTAAGATGCTGTTAKAGGTTTTAAAATACAACTTTGCACAGCGCAGCATGTTATGAAATGCATGTTTTCATGTGTTTCTGTCAGATAAATWAAAAAATGTTTTTATTTTGCCAGCTTTGCTAGTCCCACTAGCCAGAGACATTAGCTAGTTTTACATAAACTTCCATGAAAACAGTTGATTTGTAGTGTAGGTGTTTCTAGTACCARACCTTTCTCTATGGGGGAGGGAGAGATGAACCTTCATACCTAGGTTTGAACAGAATTTGCAGGTCTTGCAACCAAGGTCAAGGAAGAGAAATACCTTRCTTGCAAGTGAAAAGCACCTGACAAGGAAATTCTTCAGAGACTGCAGAATTAATAATGTTGCYGTGATATTTCAGAAAAAATAATCTCAGGTGCACTGTAGGGAGTCAGAGTGGTGTGTATTCTCAATGGAGATAGGAAACTAGGTCATTCATAAGGACAAAAGAGGGTTGTATAAAATTTTGTCAGCTTAATATAATTAGAAGACAATATGCAAGCAAATAGCTTCAGGGTGCTTTTCCTTATTATACATTCAACACCAACCCCAAGTGTGCTTGATTTAAACAAAATCTGCGGTGCTGAAARTGGTGTTGGCAGAGAAACACAGATGCATTTCCAGCTCTTTACTTGAATGGATTGTTTCTGAGGGAAAAAATSTGGGTTTTTTTAGTCAGATATGTAAGTTTTGGAAAAGAAAATCTTTCCATTAGTCTAGAAAAAGCATAAGCATTTGTGGGAGAGTTGTGAAGAGCAGGGATAGAATTTGATTGAATAACAGCCCAGCAGAGGGCAGTCTGGTATGAAGATTTTTAAAACCTTGGCAATGTCATAGGTATTCAGGGAAAACAGGAGCTTCCTATGCTTTTCTGTTTTAAGTGGCATTTTCTTGCTTCTTCCCCAGACTGACTGAACATATCTCTCTTTCACAGACAGACTGTTATTCTCAAAGTTAAACAATAAGTTATATAACAGTCTTTCACAGTTGGTAGTGTGAGAAGTCCCTGTGKTACCAGCAGGAAAGTAAACAGAGCAGAAAGGAGTGGGTGAGAGGAGCCCTCCTATCCCAATTCTGCCAGCAGTAAAATAAGTACAATTTTTCATGTTTTCTAACAAACACTGTCTACTGTCTCTGAATTGACAATTATTTTTTTAATTCTTCATTTTATATTTAGAGCTATTAGTTAACATCAGTGGTTCTAAAGCAGGGAGGTGATCTTGCACATGAAATTCAGAGCACAGAGGAGCAGGCTGTGCCAGATGTGTGCTGGCTATAGTGGTTTCACTGCAGCAACACAGAAGCATCCACTGGGAAAGAGTGAGCAGCATGGAGGACTGAAAACATTGCCAGTTCACTCAAGTGAGACACACTGCWGGGTAAAACAGGGCTGTGGGAATTTTTCTAAAGCCTTACACTGCCTTAGTCAAGGAGGAATCTTGAATAGAAGACTAGTATGAATGTCTTCCTACAGCCCTGGCAGTRGGCCCAGAGAATTTTACTCGTGAGAAAGAAGCAGGTAATCATGGCTGCACGTGGGACTATGGGAGCTGATAATTTCTTACATAGCCAGGTTCCAGATGCTTTGGTGYTTTCATTGCTCAAAGCAAGCTGAAAGCTGCAGTAAAAATTCTGTGTGATGTTTGTCACCCCAGAAGGCTACTGATTTTGTTCTGTGCTAGACTTAGGAAAGACTTAGAATACATGTGAATATGTGTGTGCATATTGCTGTGATGATCTAGGGTCAAAATCCCTGTTCTCTGGCTTTGGTATGGCTCCTTCAACCCCAAAGCTGGCAGAGGCTCAAAATATGGTCAGAATAGAAGTGCTTGTTATACCAGCGCATTGTATCTAAAATCCAAGAATAAAAACCCAGCTGGAAGAAAAGRTTGGAATTAATGCCCAGAGCAAGTTTTCTAACCTGGGGAGTGGGTGGACAGGCCACATCAGAATGTTGTTTGCATATAACTGTGTCCACCTCCTGCATAAAGTGTCAAGCCTGTGCCTCAGAGTGTTCTGTTGGACCTCATCCTGAAGTTTTGCATTCCTGTGATCCCCCATCGTTAGGGCTTCTGAAATCTGGTTGATTCTGCAACTGGTACTCTGCAAACAGAAAACAAAGCAGCACCTTTACAGCCTGAGAGTAGCAGCTTCAGGTGGCTTGCATTGTGCAGGCAGTCCCAAGAGGTTGCTTTGTGAGAGGGAGTTCGTGCCCCAGTCCTCAGCGTCTTAAAAGACTGCAAGAACATGAAATGTGATAGGAGCTATTTGCAAGCTTCAGTGATTTTCTGGCCCCGCTGCAAAGATAATATCAGAACATAGGTGTATGTTTCCTTCATTAAAAAAACAACAAACCAGTCCAACACCCCACAACCCCCATAAAAAACCCACAAAAACTCACAACCCTTTACAAAAGAGTTTCCTATTCTAGGAAAGAAAATAGCTTTGATTTTTCTAATGAATGTGAGATAATAAAAGTGGAATTTGAAAGGCTAGGAGACTACTGTGGGAGTTCTTTGTCATCATGCAGGCAGATCTTTGCAGCACAGGCACSTGTGCACATCTGTAGAACACTTGAGGCTGTTCAGACAGTGTAATTGCTCTTTACTTGCCAAATATTTTAKCAAATTTTACAGTAAATTTTTTTTCTCTCTGTAGAACCAACATCCTTTGTGGATTTTTGTGCTTAATATATTCGTTTGGTCATCTGATAAAAAGCTTAAAAATACTCATTAATAACAAAAGGGGTAATTTCTGCAACAAGTTAAAGATTTCTTGCATGTAAATTCTTCTTAGTGGAGTCATATCCAGGGTCAGTGGTGTTATGCAAAACTCTTTGTGCAGCATATAKCTAAAGTTAAGGAAGTAACTGCTGTCATTAATCTGTTTTATTGTGTTGACTGGGTACATTYCTAAATAAGTATTTTTAAAAAAATCTATTCAGTCTGTCTGGGTGGTTTTGAGCTGTTACATCCATTGCATATAGTGAAAATTGTAGCAGTGTTGAAATCCAGCTTACTGATGCAAGGAGTTTTTAGTTCCATGCATTGCACGGTTGCATCTTTATTGCCACACATCTTTCTTTTTCTGGATGATCTGATCTTTCATGACTGGATACATTACAGTTAGTAATTTGACCTTTTAGCTCTGTTGGAAAGCTTTGATTCTGTCTGTGATTTTTTTTTTAACTTTCCTTTTTTTTTTTTTTTTTTCTTTTTTTTTTACATGATTCATTTGCTGTGCTTCATTGGAAATGCTTTAGATAGCAGTGACAATTGCTCAGTTTCATGTGCAAAGGGCACCAGTGCATGAGGAGCTGTAGTTTGAAATAACTGCAGATGCAGATCAGGTTGTAGATTACCATAGTGTTAATGCCTGCAGTTAAGAAGAGAGTTTATCTTTTTCTCAATACAAGCATGGGATCTAATAACTGAATTTTATTTATTTTGTTTTTAGTACCTTGTTACACAGAAACAAATAATTCAGTGATTAGGTTTTTTCCACCTTGATAATAAAAAAGGGCAAAGGTAGTAAAACTTAATTTATTATCTATTAAGGAATGATGTGTATATATAGTTGTCTTAATAGAATACAACATATTCTAAGGGCCCCTATTTGTGAACTGAATATAGAGAGCTCTTCCTTATCCTGAACCTGGCAATTGTGGCTGTCCCGGTAGAGTTCACAGAACTTGCATTAATATTCACTGTTGGTATGCACATGACTTGAAAAGTAGAGCACTCTAATATCTCTCATATTGACATTTTAGTTGAGTAATACATAAAGCCAGGAAGTCTAAAAACCCAACAGCTTTCTCATGGTCATTCTTTTTTATTGTTGGTTGTTTGTTCAATTATGTATGAGTTTTTGGTCTGAAATCTGCTGCTGCTGCTAGACAAAATATTTCACTTTGTTTTTGCTGTGGATTCTCATAACCCTTTGCAGTTCCTTATATGGCTTGTATAATGAATTAGTTGTATTTTGTAACAAAGACAATATTTGAGTGGTTAGAAGATTATTTTTACTGATTAGACTTCATATATTTTTTCTTATATTGGTGTTCATTGATATATTGAAGTTACAGGTTCTTCTCTTAATGTTTGTCTTAGCAGTGGTTACTGTTCATCAAAATGGAGAGAACAGGCAGCATTGAAACCACTAGGCAGAAAAACAGCCCAGAGAAAGCACTCCACTATAAACCAGAACTCTACTATAAAGGAGACTTTAAAGGTTTTGATGCTTGAAAGACTAGATAAAATAATACTTAGGAGTACAGCTATCTTAGTGATACTGTTCTGTTTGTTTGTATGGTGTAATGATGGTCACAACAAATATTTAAGAAATAGTAGGTCTAACAAACTCAAAATTGCCAACTGAGTGRATGACAGTAGTAGTGAAACTAAAAGCAGCACACCAACATCAGTTCTTAGAAATAATCCTTCCTTTACTGGTGCTGAGTTAGGGATTAGTGCTGTGTTATGCCAGTAAAATTATTGTTATGCTGAAGGTTTTCAAAAGCTCCAATTGAAAGGCTACAGGATTTCTTCTGTCCTGTTTTGATAGATACTAAATGTTGTTTTAAGAGGTGCARTTGCTTTATAGCCTGCTTACCTTTTACCAGTAGGTGTTCTTTGAAATGATAGTAATTATTTGAATGAGGGAAATGTGCACTGACTGGCATTCCAGATCTCTCTCAAAAATTTTTGAGATGTTTCCTTTTCATCCTAAATGTGGGAAATCTGGTCTGACATTGCAGCTGTCCCCCTTATGCTGAACCATGAATGCATTCTGAGGTTTGAGTGAGGTACTAGCATGAAATTTCAGTTCATAAATTTGTGAGCCAAGAGCAGTGATTGCAGCTCAGCTCATGAAGATGATGTAGCACTSTAAGTATAATTCAAATGATAGCTGGTAAATCCTATTTCCTTTTACCATCCCAAAMCCCCGACTCTCGTCTATTTACAGTGTCAGGTCATTTTCATCAGTGCTGCAATCTGAGCTGCCTTAAGCAATCTCTACCCCTGTTATTYGTGTTTCCAGCTGTTTGGTGCTGTGTGTTAGCTTGCCCATTTGTGCAACTGAACAGTGARCTCATTGAGATACTAATCTGGCAGAGGGGCTTCTTTTATTCTTCTTTTTTTTTTTAATTGTGGATTGTTTAAGTATTTTTCCTTTTTCTTTTTCCTTCCCCTCCTGGATTCTTTGTTTTGTTTGTTTGGGTGTTTTGTTCTTTTGGATTCTTTCTTCTTTTCTGGTTCTTGGAGGTTTAAATTTTTTTGTTGTTGTTGAACATGCCATTTTATCAGTTGGATCAGTTCCCTGAACTGGTGTACTTCACAAAKGGTTGATGCTTGTACTGGCATGACATGGGGACTGAATTTACATGGCCACAAGCAATGATAGCAGTAGGAAGAGCTAGAGGTGGAGACTGCATAAGGTGATGCTGCTGCCAAGATTGCTCATCAAACTGTAACTTTGCAATGTAGATGTCTAAATCTGCAGTGTAATACTGAGCATTTTAGCATGCTGCAGTCAACCATCTTGYCCTGTTTCTGTCAAAATCCTTTGGGTTGTAGAACTCACTGGTATAAGAATAGCTTTAGTGATAGAGACATACTTAATTGGTATCCCACCAGCAAGATGCTTTGGGAGTTCTTACTTCAAATTAAACATAAACTGCTATCAACTCTTAAGTAGTCCAGCYGGGAATATGGAAGGAAAAATTAGATGTACTCAGATTTACTGTCATCAGAGATCCTGAATTGCCCTTGCAACATCAGAAATTTGCACATCTCTGTTCTTTCTTGGGTAAAGTTATCAGTCTTCTCTTAACTGTTTTACTCACAGAATCAAAGAATAAATTTATGTAGGTTCTGACCATGACTAAAAGAGTTTTGTGTGTCATATTCTTGAATATAACTGAAATCTGTATTTTTATATATAATTTAAAATTATTTGTTATGTTTTTTCAGTTGGTGAGGAAGTGAAGGGAACTTGGTGCTTTCACAAGTACGGACAGCTGTTTGAGCAGTCTATTGCAGTCRTTTCTTAATTAAATTTACGCCTGCAATTATTGCTTACCTAAAACCACTGAAGATGTGTCTTTCAAGAAAGATCACCTAATCTTAGTTTCCATTTTTGGATATACTTGTTTCTAGGTGCAGGRTGCCCTGTTAAAGATGTCTTTGCTGTTTCATATAAGGGAGTGGGTTTTTGGCTGCAGTAACAATCTTTTCTAGAAAAGTTGTTCTTTTCTATTTGTCTTGTGAGCTTTAGGCTGTACGGGCTTTTTTTTTGTGGTATAATTAGACCATAACAAAATGCCTTTAAAAATACAATTTGGAAACATGCATTTGGGGATTGTTTTTGTTTCAAGGAGTGTTTGGTTGTTGGGGTTTTTTTATTAACTTTCATGCACTGAGATTTGTTTCTATTCTACTAGGTCCTTTTGTTGTGTCCTTAAGATTGTGGCTCTATTGGAATAGMAGCATAATTAAAAATTAATTATTTTGAAATTTATTTTGCACAACTCATTCTACAGATATTTTGCATAACAAATGTTACAAATATAAACTGAAATATATCTAAGAAGTAATTACAATATAAGAATTGTTTTGAAGCTGTGTATAGTGCCAAGTGGAAAATTTCCAGAWCCCAGATTCGTATTTTGTGACTTTAAATTTCCATTAGATATGGTCATATAAGAATGTGGACAGTAAACAGCCTTCTCTGTCAGCTCTGTTAATAAAACATCAAAATTTGGTAATTTGGGAATATGCTCAAAACAGTTCAGTCAGGAGAAGGAGACTTTAAGACTTCTTGTTACTTTCTGCCTTTTCTTGTTGGATTTGCACTTTCAGAAGCTTTATCAAGAAATGTAGTATGTTTGCAWAGCCTGAGTAGCAAGAAGAATTAATTGATGACTTTCTGTACTAGCAGACACCATTTCAAAAATTCTGTTGTGTGTGTACATGCATGTGCAAAAGCAAACCAAGAAACTTCATCAGATAATTTATAATGTGGTTATAGCTTGTAATGTTCTTTTAACAGCAGCACTAGATATTTCTGCCTGTGTGAACTCACTTTTTCAAGTTGGAGTTCTCTTTTCCAGAGGGTGAATTGTSTTTGATTTTTCTGTAACTTCTTACAGGTGTCGGATGATGGTCGGTATGTCTTGCTGTCTATCMGAGAAGGCTGTGATCCAGTGAACAGACTGTGGTACTGTGATCTACAGAAGGAGTCTCAGGGTATATCAGGTATGTGTTGCTTTGTAAGCTTGCTTCCTTTTAAGACAATATAAAATTTGAAATACCTTATGTTTGAATGAAAATACAGAGATATATATTGAAATACATATATATATTCAAATACATGTATTGCTTAACCACCTTAATGCAGAAATTAGACAAAATAAGCACTGCTAGCATTCMATTTTCTGTTATGTATCAGTAGATAAAAAACTCCATTCTTCATTCTGTAGTTTGTTTAAAAGCTCATAAGGAAAGGTTGGTATAGTATAAGCAGCTGTACCAGTGTATGTTCAATTTCAKTCTACGCCACTAATACTTTTCTATGTTAAAACTTTTTTTGTATTTTAAAAATGTCATGTATCTCCGTTCAAGTGCTGATAGCACTTTTTCACACAAAGTGATTAACTTACAGATAACATTTTTTTTCTATGTATAGTGCTAGGAAATAAAAATCCTCCAGTGTTATTTGGTAGCACCATTGTTGTTACAGTAGAAGTATCAACTCCTATTTCAAATGTGCTTTCCTGAAGTGCTCCTTTCTTGCCTTCTAATTGGAGCCTTTGGCTTTTGTGTATCAGGCTTTGTAGCCTCAGTGGTATGAGCTGAAAGTATGGCRCTTTACACCATATGGCTGTTGTTAATTGTTGGCATAGTTAGCTGGTTTACTGATTGGTGGTTTTTGTATTTCCAGAGTATTGGATTATTGAAAGATGYTCCTCAATATGTGTTTTGCATGGAACACAACTTAGCTTTTTTGATTCTTGCAGCTTCTCTCTTCAGAAACTTCAGAAACAGAATAAATACTGCAGTGGCTTTTTGTTGAGTATTGGATCTCAAGAAGCTTGTTCTCTTGTTTATTAACAGCATATTTCAGGCTAAGGAGGGGACACTACTACTGACTTGTCTACAACCAAACTTCAGCCCAGGCTGTCAGCAACTTGCACATGCACAGCCAATTCTTCGTTATTTGTACATACCAGGTCAGGCAGGGCACTTTTCTTTCTTTGGCTTCGTGACCACTTTGGGAGCTTATCATCAAGGCCCTGTAGAATTCTAGATTCCTTGAGCCCTASATTACACTGTCCTTCCACACAGAAGGCATCACAGTGGCTAGAATTTCCGCTCTGAGGAGTATGGCCTGTGAACATGAGTCATCTTCCAGTTGTCTGAAGAAGGCATCATCTACTTCTTCCTACTTAGGAAGTCCATAGCATGTGCTACTATATACAGTAGACTACTGTTGTGTGCTCTACAGCACATAGTAGTATATACCACTGCAGTAGTACCTATGCTGGTCTGCCTGTTAATCTTAACCTGTGAGCTACTTACCRTCTCCTGAACGTTCCCAAGGCAGAACTCCACAAACTCCAGCTGTTCTTTCACATAAAAGACAACTCACCTCCTCACCTTGCCAACCTATCCTTACTAAACAACCTTTACCTATCCTTGGTAGCACAGCATTCCTGTGAGCTATCCCACYATGTCTCCATTTTCCCATTGAGGTCATAGTCCAGAAACTGCACATGGACTTCTGACTCCTGCTGTTTGTTCCCATGTTGTGTGCATCAGTGTAGAGACAGTTCAGGCAGGCACCCAAGTGTGCTGATTCCTCAGTACATGTTTAAGAACTTTCTCCATGAGGCTGTTCTAAAGCCTTTATTGGTCTTATTATGAGCAGAGCGTTAGCCCAGGAGCTCTTTCTCCAGGGAGAAGGAGTGCCAGAGGCCAGCTCTCTCAGACCAAGAAGCCTTAGGTCAAGCACCCAGCAAGCATGGTGATATTCAGCTCTTACAGTGATTAGACAGCTCTTATGATTTCAGCTTTGCTTGCTAGGCARCTTGCCCTTGCCTTTAGGCTTCAGCAGATGGAGAGAGAGGGAAGAGGCAAAGGCATAAGCTGTTCCACGGAGGAGGCTTTATTCGGGGGTCTGCGAAGGGTCTTAGCTCAACTTCTTCCAAGTTAGTATTGTACAGTATGCTACTTTTATAGCCAGAATCCAAGCTTGACCAATGGCAAAGGGTTAGAATGACCATGAGTGACCAATGGTCAGGGGTTAGGTACATACATAACTGACCAATAGTAGGGTTAACACAATTTTTTCCTTATAAGGGTAAAAGATAGGTTCTGAGGCGGGGGGTCAGGAACTTCTATGCTGCTTGTGTCAGCATTTCATTGTTAAATTCTCCATGGTGCTTTTGGTAAACCTGTGAGGTTTACTACACTCTGCTGGCACTTCCTTCTTCATATGCTTATGCTTGGAGAAACTCCACTTCRGCTCTGTTTTGTGAATTGCTGTGTCTCTTTCATTCTTACCACCCAGGCCCTTGGCTTGCCCACCCCATCCACATCTTCCTTATTTATCGAGGCATCACTTTCTCCTGTTTTTTCTGGTTTAAAACTCTGCTTACTGGGTTGTCTAACCTGCAAAGATCCCTTTGCCTTCCAGTGGACAACAGTGCAGCAATAGTACAGAATGGGGTAACCTAGAATTGCTGCCAAATAATTGATTTTTCTCTTGGGTTTGTATGGATGAATGTCTCCTGTTCCTTATTTGCAACCTGCTTTCTGTGGAAATAAGAGATGCTTAACTCCRCTATGCTTTTGGAAGTGTTGGCTCCCAAATGCAATCAGTGGTAATGGAAAAGCAGGAGTCCCAGTGGTCCAACCCCCACAAGAATGTGTGGAAGGTCAGCTGGCCAGGCAGACGTGAGACCATAAGCTTGTGACATAAATTTAATCTTGTTATACCTCACTCAAATGGACACCCTTGTGGGTTTCTGAGATGGGGAGRATCCTTCAGAAGAATTTTTTATCGTCTTAGACTTGAGCCACTTTCAGTCAAAGTTCACTCCCCTGTGGATTCTCAGAGATATGAAAGTCAATGAAGATTTGTCTTCCAACTTTGATATTCATAATAGCTCTCTCCTGTGTGAATTCTTGGATGACGGTCTGTTCATGCTGAATCTTAATATAATTAAGTTAGAATGTCAAATGACTTTTTACAAACCCATACACCACTAGGTTCCACTGTTTCCAGTGTTCAGAGACTTGTGTCTCTTTGTTGCATACAAGACTCTGTCTGTGTGTTGTACTCACTTAAGAGGACTTTTAAGATGCACCCTTCCTGTACATCTGTTTATTTGGATCATTATGGTGTTCAGCAGGGCTYTGTCATCACTGGAGGTTGTGGTGACCTGAGATGAAGAAGTTTCAGAACCCATCTGTGGATTTGAAGGAGCAGTTATAAGCATAGCTACATTTCTATAGAGCTCCTTAAACAGCCTGGTTTTTATTCTGATTTTTCTCAGAAGTGCCATCTGTAAGTCATAGATCAATTCATAGTGTGTTGGACAAGTGTGCTCTCAGAGTTGAAATTAAGTCAAACAGGGAAGAGTGTTAAATAAATGAGGAAGTGCATTGTAATATTGGAGGCAAGTAATACTGGCTGATAGGGAGGTGTGTGATTTAAAGGACCCATAGGGTGGAYAAGTGGAGTAATTCTGTTAGGTTTTAAATTTGTAAACCCATCTCCTTGAATAGGCTGTTGGCTAAGTTGGGTATATAATAACAAGGCTAAGTTAGTCTAAGCCACATGTTCATCCAGCAGCTATTACATCATTGACTGCTTTGAGATCCAAAGTGGATGAGATGATTGATGAGTTTTCTTACCTTGTGCTGTAATGAAGGACTCTGCTTGCTACCAAATTCTGTGTTGGAGGTAAAGTGAGAATCACCTCCAGACTGTAAGTGTGATAAGGTGATGGACTGAATGTACCTGTTTAGACCATTAGCTGAGGCTCCTGCTCTCCTGTGCTCCCTCAGGATGATCCAGTCCATGTGAAATACAAATATATCTCTGGGCAGATTTGGACCCCTGTGCTGATTGCAAAAAGTGGCTTGGAGCTCACATGCTTCTAAGATTAAAGGGAGAAAATAAAAGAGAAATACCTCAAAACTGAAAGCAACTTGAAAAAATTAAAGCAGGAAATCTGAAAAAAGTACCAAGTTGAGGGGAGAGAGAAAATGAACTGATTAAGACATAGATGTTTGTGAAGAAGCTGTCAGAAAAAAAAAGAGAACTAGTTTCAGGACTGTCTGAGTGAGTATTGGTTATTTCAGAAATTGTACTGACTGGAAAAGGGGGAATGAGGTAAGCTGAAAAATGAAAGGAAATTGATGATATTATAGGTGGTCTAGGATCTAGCAGATAACGCATCTGATATAGATGCTATTTTAAGGACAGAGGGATTTTACAGTGAAGCTTCAATTTAGTAACCATAAAGAAGAATTGAAATAATATTGGAGAGGCTCTGCTTAATTCAGTCAAAATGCTTTTGCATCCTGGAGATGTTTGCTGAAGACAGAGGTGAAAATGAGTCTGATTTTGCAGCTGAAAGCTAGAAATGACCATTGAATTCTTAGTTACTTTTGTTTTTAACACCTTATTAAAGTAATACTGACTAAACTGCTTCCTGAATTGTTGAAATTAATTGACCRAGGAAAAGTTCTGTTAAGAGACAGGACTATGGTTTTATAATGAAGAGGAAAAAAGTAACAGAGCTAGTAATCAAGGGAACGGACCCAATATATGGAATGTACCTCAGAACTGAAGGGATACTCCTGGTATTACAAACAATCTTGTAGTAATTTTGCAYTTAGGTTGTTCTGTCCCCCTCTTCTTTTTTATCCTTCTTTCTGTAATAGACCTCTTATATCCGTGTTCCTTATATCACTTCCAGTGTTTGGACTTGTCCTTGAAAATCCCACAGAGGCTGGTCATAGAAGTGTGTTTTATACTGTTTAATTTCTATGASATACATCAGAATTAAGTCCTGTTTGAGCAGCAGGTCAAGATAAATGCACATGTGTGTATTTATGGACTGAAGCCACACAATGCTCATAGAAGCTCCTGTGCTCAATATAGTGACTGTGTCACTCTGCAGCAGCATCCTGGCTGTAGCAGCAAGGATGAATAGGCAGAGCTGACTTCCCTTGTCTGGATGGAGTGAAACAAAGGTTAGGACTTCCCTCARCTATGAAGGAATCACAATAATAAACTATTCCTGTATAGGTATTTTATAGGCTAGTTACCTGGTACTAGCTCTTCTTGTACTAGGTAGCAATACTGTGGTTTCTAGGTTGAGGCTCTTGGATTCAGTGAAAGACATTTGTGTTTCCATGAAGTGATTCATAGTTTGGATCCTTTTGATAGTATGATGTGCAGCTTATTTAGAAATAGTGATTGTTTTTTATAATTTTCTCTGAGACTGAAGAAAAGTATTTTGAAAACCTCATGCAATCTGGCAATATTGCACTGGATATATAGAGGTTGGTATGTGGCAGATTTCATATGATCAAATAAAAATTTAAGTCTTCTCTTTCATCTATAGACTTTATTGATAGAGTTTTTCATTATTTTCATTTTTGGGGAGTTGTTTGATTTAGCTGAACTAGTCTACTTCTGCACACAGSTGGACATGAAATTATATGCTCATTAAATAATTCAAGTCTGGTGTCAACAACTTTCTCATACTTCTGAGTTTATTTGTATTGTAAGGTCATAGTTTAGAACAAGTGAATGTGCTCTACTTCAGGATTGTTAGAATTAGGGTTGGCTRGCTGATTTGTGGGCTTTGCTTCTAACTTACTGTAGGTAAGAGATGTGGCACAATTTTTAAAAAGTATTTCTACCCATATGTTAGGAGACCTTCTTGCTCAGAATAAAGTTCATTTTGTCTGTCTGAGAGACAAAAAAAGGCCTTTTCCCTCAAAGAGCACAGTAGCTGGTTGAATTATTTTGCTTAAGAGTGCAGGGTAGAGTTGGGAAGCAGAGTGAAAAGGGGGGCATCCATCTTGGGAAAAGAAAGAAGAAACAGGAGTGCAAAATTAAACAGTGTGTTTCATGTGTGGAAATAAAAAATGGTTAATAAATMTCTCCCTGATAGAACTCGGAAGATGGCTGTGAATTCAGGGATGAGTCAGCTACTGTGGGAATCATCAACATGATATAGCCCATAACAAGGTTGCAGGGGCTCAGATATTTCTTTTCCCAGTAGGTGAAAGGAACGTGTAATCTTCCATTTTTACTCTTATTTATATATGGCATGTTTTTATAGCAAGAAAATATTTCCTTTTTAAATTTCAAATTAAACTCAACAGTTTGTGGCTGTTTTGARAATCTTAATCCAATCAGATAAGCTCATTCAGTTGAAAAAACAAAGCTGTAAAACCCTTTTTTGCCTTCTWAAATTGTGAACTTCTTCTATATTTATGCTCAATTACATGCCTGTCCCATTTTTGCTGTCTGTCTAGACAATACAAATAGAAAAGTAAATTTGCACCTTTTCAGTCTGAGACACTGAAAGGGAAGATCCAGATTGTTCCACAAGAATCAAGGAATGGAACAGAATGATTTTACTAACAATCTAAAGTAAATTGCTTTGAGGAAGAGGAAACCTCTGGTTTAACTTTCTCACAATTTATCTTTTTATAAAACATGGTTTGTCTGATACTTGCCACTTAATTATTGCTTTAGTAATCTTGAGTTAATGTATTTCGTTACCTTCCTGCACGGCAGGAGTTGTTGCTTCTTTTTGCATATTTTAAATAATAAGTGAGATGATAATGATGTCACCAGAGACTCTCTGGAAGAGAGAATGTTATATTTGTTCTGTTGTACTGAAGGAAGTTGTGTCCTGTGCATTCACAGGTTGTTCCTGTGTTTCTCAGGCTGTGAGTCAACAGATTTTAACTTGTCCTGTGTTGAGTGGGAAATCATCTTAGTCTCTGAATGGAGATCACATCTAATAAATGAGAGTAGACTATTTCTTAATGTTCAGGAGACTTAAAAGGATTTTACTTGTCTATTTCTGCATCTGAAAATTTAGGTGCGTCAATAATCTTCCCCCTTTACTATGTCATGATATTTTTGTCAACAGCTGTAGACTAATCAAATTGGCCGTGCAGTCTCCTGTGATRTTCCTTGTCAGATTGTTTTCCTCAGAAGATAATCTACACAGCAGTGTTTCTGTTTCTTTCCATGAATGGTACAGGAAGCATCTGAGCATCTTTTCTGCCTCCCAGATTACCTAAAATGTTCTTCATGCTTTCCTTCTCCCCCTTCACAGGGTTTCTGCTGTGTACAGACTGAGTCATTTTCCTCTTCAAATGTTCAGGTTTTTAAGGAGGCCATTGTGAGCTACTTGTGCCAAGAGTGCTCCTTTTTAGAATAGAAAATCACTGTGCTAAGTAGCCTATGACAAATATGTAATAGCTTCATTTTAATGGGGATTTTAAATTAGTCTGAAAAGATTAGAGATTTGGGGAGATAYTGTTTCCCTTCCTCCCCTGCTACCATAGGAGTTTTGTGAAACCGACCAGAGTAACCCAGTTCACSGCAGTTTTTGTGACAAAGCTCTTTTTTAAATTTTGTGTTAGAAATTACCAGGTTTACCAATTGGAATTTTRTGTTTACAACTAACTTAACCAAGCACACCTTTAAAAAGATCTTTATCTCATATCAGTATTTTACAAATACTCTATTTCTCAAGACCTGAGGTCATAATTCACAGTATTGTGGCAAGACAATGTGTGAGAAAACCCCCTGAGAGCAGACAGCTGGCTGTTCTTTAAGCTTTTGGGTAACTCCCTTGCTGTACTCTGTTTCAAGTAACTGTGAATGTGGATAACTCTTTCCTTTGTGCTTTGTTCTTCCTCTTTAGTTCCTTGTGGGGTGAGTTTTGAAAGATCAGGGASAAAATTATGGGATTCTTGTCCAGATTTGACCACTCTGTCAGCCAAGTGATAAGTTTTAATTTTGCCTTTATGAATCAGTAGCAGGAGTGCAGTGCCTGTTGGGTCAGGAAGGACAGCACTGTGGGTTYRTGACCAGAAGGTTATTCCCTCATTCAGTACTCCAGATTTCCCTACTTATCTTGCTAAGCTGCTCGTAGGCTTTTCAACTCTTGGCTCCTGTAACAAACATTTAAAAGTGACCTAATGCTAAGTATTTCTTAAAAAAAACCATAGCGTAATCCTTTTTGTACGGTAGGGGTGTGGTGGCCTTGGAATGTGCTTTCTCGAATAATATCACGTCATCRTTGGAATATGACRAGAATAGTTGGSRGTAGGCCTAGGATGAGGAGTCGGGGAGAACTGTGGTGAAATCATATTGTTAGACCTGAAGTGGTTATTAGAGCAGTGGCTGCTCCTAGGATGGGTCAGGGGCTGGGGTYGACTATGTGATAAGAATGTGCTTGGTGTGCCATTGGGGGTTAGATGTTTTCTTGTAGGTAGAGGCTCAGTAGGAGTACGAAGACRTAGGCTTGGATTAYCGCTACGGCTACTTMGAGGRTAGTTAGTARGAAGAGAGCTAGTAAGGTCAGGAGTTTACCCAGTGGCTGAGCAATGTAAGGCACAATTTTTGGTAGCTAATTTGTCAAACTTGGCTTCCACTWGACAGACAGCACTCAGGTTTGCTTGTTTCTTGAACCAGTCAAACAAGAAAACTTCTTTCATTAATCACTTTGCTTAGCTGTTCTTAGTRTACCTGAAAATACCTCATAGTAGCCAAACAGCTAGATACATAGTAATCAAGCAMTTATTTATTAGCAAACTTTGTTGTACACCTTACCAAAAAAAACCCAACCAAAAACCAAAAAACCCAACCAACTAAAAAAAACCACCAAACAAACCACAAAAACAGTGCGGTTTTTTATGTAGCATGTCTCTTCATGCTTCTGTGCCTGGTAATAATTTTGTTTTTCCCTTTTCTTGAGAAATGAGATTGTTTGTTTCTTTTTTATTAGATTGTCAGCCTTGACTGTTTATTCTTTTGAATATGTGATTTGGTGCTGTGAAGAAGGAATTTAGCACCAATCTGTTGGTGTGCAACAAGAAATAAATGAAAGCTGTTTAATCATGCTTGGCTATGAATGTAGACCAGCATGACATGGTCTATTGGTCTTGTTGAAGTTGTCCTTAGTATTGACCTTTTTCTTTATTTYGTATTGTGGTAGCAGCTGGGAAGCCTAAAGAAAAAATCAGGATCCTCTTGTGAACACTCTAGAACTGCTTTATGAGTTACTGACTCAGAGCTCTGGGCAGAGCCCCACTTTGCTCTTCCTGGGGGACCTGAAGCATGAGAGCAGAGGGAGGAAAAAAGAAGGGGTGTAAACCAGGATGGGGAGCAGAAGAGGTGGCTCTTCTTATAGCCTTTGGGTGTGTAGAAACATAGGCTTAATGAAAAGCTGCAGTGATTTCTGGAATGCAAAAAGCTGAGRGGGTTGGCTAATTGGAAAGCACACCTGAGTTGTTGGATTGGAAAGGAAGCTGATTTGTTTTAAATAGGAGGTACAGGGGCTTTCTGCAGAGAGAACAGTGATAGGGGCTCTTGTGCTTGGGTASTGGGCTACTTGGAGGTTGGTGGTTTGTGTCTGGTGGGAACAGTGTGAGGTGGTGGGAGGACACATGTASAGGAATAGCAGCTAGTGGAAAAAAATTGAACCACTGGCTTGAAAAGATGTGATAAAAACGGAGCAAACACAGAAGTTCACAGCTTAGTCATTTTCAGCTGGAATTGCTTTGTGTTAGACTGGCAGGGAAGGGTTGCAAGGAAGAATTTAAGAGCAAGGCTATCAGTCAGAATTTTTTTTWAAATTTTGTTTCTGTGTTTAGAATGTTGGGGTTTTTCCCCCCACACTAAAAAAGCAAGTCTGTGACTTGAGGGCAGGTGGAAAAAGTTAATGTTTGTCCACTTCAGTGTTGAAAATAGGCTTGTTTGGCCTTTTGTGTTTTAGTTTAGTATTGCAATTTACCAGGCTCTCTTAATCAATAAATAAGCAATGAACAGTGCTATATACAGTAACATCAAAGGGATGAGTCAGTATGTGCTGTGTAGCCTGAAATAGTGGGTCAAAACCTTTGTAATGAAAATGAACAAGAGACAGTGAGGCARCAGTAGACATCAGCTATAAAGTGGAATGTGATGAGAGGGAGAATACTCTTCCATGTTTTGAAAAACTTTTCTGTGATTGAAATAACTTTAAAAAAAATTTCAAAAATGAATATCAAAACAAGGCTCTTGTATCCTAACAAATGGGGAGAAAAAAATTAGTTGTCTTGAAAAATATGTGGAAGGATCAACAATAGAGTGTTTAAGAAAAATGTTTCATATCCCTTAAGTGTCAGTTTCAGAGTTTTGCTTTCACTGTATTTTTTTTATTTAGGATGCATAAATAGAAGTATAAATACATACTTTATATGTATTTATTTTTGGAGGGAAATTATTAGCAGTAAAAATAAATAAAATTAGTGACGAAAAAAGCACTACAGGGTGTCATCTGTTTGAATTTCTGTAAGGCCTTTGATGTGATCCCCTATAATATCTGTCACTCTAAATTGGAAAGATTGGAATTTGATGGGTGGATTTTTGGGTGGATGAGGTATTTTTGGATGATCACATCCCAAGGGTRGTGGTCAACAGCTCAGTGTCCCAATGGTCAGGGGTGAGGAGTGTCTGTGGTCCAGTGGGACCATAGGTACTCAGGGGTGCCGCAGTGGGAGCAGTGCTGGATAGGCAATGGGATTGAGTGCACCTTCAGCCAGCCTGCAGACATCACCAAGCTGAGTGGTGCTTCATTCCTGAAGGACAGGATACCATACAGATGGACCTCGACAAGCTCAAGGAATGGACCCCATGGGAACCTCATGAAGTTCCATAGGGCCAAGTGCAAGGTGCTGCACCTGTGTTGGGGTAACCCCCTTTATCAATGCAGGCTGCAGGATGAAGGGATTGAGAGCAGCCCTGCTGGGTCTGAGAAGGACTTGGTATTGGTGGATGAGAGGCTGGCCATGACCCAGCAGTGTGCACTCACAGCCCAGAYAGCCAGTTGAGTGCTAGGCTGCATCCAAAGCAGCATGGGCAGCAGGATGAGGAAGGGGATTCTGTGCCTCTGCCGTGCTCTCATGAGACCCCATCTGGAACACTGCATCCAGCTCTGGGGACCCCAGCACAGAGAGGACATTGACCTGTYGGAGTGGGCCCAGAGGAGGACCGTGATGAAGATCAGAAGACTGGAGCACCTCTCCTATGAGGAAAGGCTGAAAGAGTTGTGRTTGTTCAGCCTGGAGAAGAGAAGGCTTCAGGGAGACCTTGCTGCTGCCTCACAACTTCAAGGGAGTCTGTAAGAAGGGTGGGGACAAACTTTTTAGCAGGGCTTGTTCCCGTACAAAAAACAGTAATGGTTTTAAACTTTAAAAAGGGTAGGTTTAGGTTAGACAGAAGAAAGGAGATTTYTACAAGAAATGTGTTGAAACATTTGAACAGGTTGCCACATCACAAAGAGGTGATGGATACCCCATTTCTGAAAACGTTTAAGTTCAGGTGGGATAGGGCTTTGAGCAWCTGGATCTAGTTGAAGATGTCTCTGCTCATTGCACAGGGATTGGCACAGATGACCTTTAAAGGTCCTTTCAAATGCAAACTATTCCATGAAATCAAATAGCTTGCTGTTAATTTGAGCAAGGACATCTTTGTGTCTTTGAAGCAAGGACATCTTCATGTCTTCAGCTGCTACTCTCTGAYTGGACATTACATTTATAAATCACTGAGTCRTAGAATGTTGAGGGGTTGGAATGGACCTTAAAGATCATCCAGTCCCAACCCTACCTGCCATGGTACTACTACCCTACCGGTTACTCAAAACCTTATTCAAACTGGCTTTGAACACCACCAGGGTAAATAGTATTCATAATGAAGTTATTTTTTAGATGAKGTATTTGTGCTTTCATCTGTTTGTATTAGAGAAAGTGTAGTGTGAGGGAGAGAGATTAGCTTTGATGCCTACTTTTCAGTTGCTATGTTCTGCTGTCTGAGGGCATGAGCTATAACTCTCAAAATGAATCATCTATATTCTCTTCTCCTGTCTTTTGAGTGATTATCCCAGTGGAAATAAAATTGGAGCCTTGAAAGTGATTGAAAAATGTCTGTTCATAAAAGTTCTTGATTTCTTTCTTCTGGATTAATCTTTGAATATATCTTGACACGTCTGAACTTTTTAACTCAAAGGAATAAAGATTGCTTCCTTCCATTTATTTATATTTTAGATGGCAAATACATTAACTTTCCACGATCATTGAGTAGCTGTCATCCATCATCTGCAAGATGAGTTGTATCCTCTCAATACAAATACAAATGTTGCATTCCTTTAAGAACATCTTAATATCTCCTTTACAGTATTGCCTCCTTCAGATGTTTATAGGTGAAGTCAGGTCCCAAGACATAGGGAGATCTTGCTTTTAAAGAAAATCCAAATTGTTTGAAAATATCTCTGGCCTTTGGAGATCAGAGTGAGACAATTAAATATTTRTGTCTTCGAAGAAAAAAGAGGGAAAAAACCCTGAGTTCTTTTCCCTAACTGCCTCGCTCAGAGCAGGGGCTTGGGAGYAAGCTGAGTCTTGCATGATTCAAGAAGAAATTAGATTTTGATGTGGAAGTAGATGTCTGAGTGAAGGACTCTGCCATTCAGTTCCCAAAGTATGTTACGAACATGCCACAGGAGCCCTGAAATAGTCTCTTCCAATCTGATGTATGCTGTACACCATGAGATTATCTGTCTTCTATTGAATGTAAAACCTTGTGTGGATTAGTACTGTGAAACGCTGTAAAGGRCTGCCTAGAGAGGTGGATGCCCCATCCCTGAGGGTATTCAAATCTGGGCTGGACAGGGCTTTAGGCRCCTGGTGTACTGATGCATGACCCTATCCCCATGGCAGGGTGGTTGGAACCAGATGGCTTTTAAGCTCCCTTCCAACCCAAATCATTCTGTGATTCTRTGAAAATCTGGGAGTTAAAAAATCATGATCTTTTGGTGGGTAGAAGTTTATTTACTTAATGTGTGTACTGTAATAAAATGTGGCATCATTCTTTGGGTTAAAAAACCTGTCCTGTTATGTGCCAAGCCTCCTGGTTCACTTCCTGAGTTTTCTCAGCACTGCCCCATTTGTAGAAAAGTTGTCTTGCAAAAAATGACAAGACACAATGGAATTTATGGAGATGAGCATTKATATATTCACCTGATAATTTTGACTGTTAGAGCACATGAAAAAAGCCAAATGCAAGTGTTCACCTGTGGTAGTGTTCAGGAGGGTTTCGAGGATGAGAGAGAGACGAGAGCCTTGACTCCATCAGAAGGCTTGATTTATTATCTTATTATATGTATATATTACATTATATTAGAAAGAGAAGGGAAAGGGGAGAAGGTTTCTCCCAGAGGCTGCTAAGCTAAGAACAGAATAGAATAGAATGCACAACAACAGAGCTCTGCCTCAGAGAACTCAGTCCTTCATTGGCCATCAACCATAAACACCCAGGATGGACCAATCACAGATGCACCTGTTACATTCCACAGCAGCAGATAACCATGGTTTACATTTGTCGCTGAACTGCAGCTCTCAGAAATCCTAAGAAAGGATTTCTCATGAAAGATGTCTGCGACATTCACCTTTTGAAAACTTTTTTTCCCAGTGTCAGATAACCCTAACATTAAACCCTGTCTCTCCAGTAGGCACAGGCAAGAGGTTATTTGCCATTAATTGATTGTTTGGCCTTTCCATGAAMTACAGAAGTATCAAGAACATTTTGTGATTGACAGTGACTCTCAGCTACTCTGTCCTTTCTGTATAAAGAGGGTTGGTAACAAGACCTTGTGATAATTCATGCTCTTACCAATTTGTTCAAATTAGCTTCTCCTTCTCCTGTAGTAGTTGTCATTCACAGACCTGCTTCATCACSTAGAGCTCTCAGCAGACCAGGGAATATTTTACTATGTTCAGTGGCCAGTACAAGACTGAGGACTTATTCTGTGATACTTACTGAAAAAATTTCTCTTTTGATCTTCTATGGATTCAAGAACTTAGTTTAAAAATTCCATCTGTAACACTGAATGTTGCTTTTGTTTATTGCAGAAGCCTAGCTCTGTAGGATTATGATTTTCTGTTGCGTGGCATGGCTTTATTGTCCAMTGAATTCTACCTGCAGTTCCTGTTGTAATGCAGTTATGTGAGGATGAATAACTGATTGGTATAAAACATATAGGCAAAACCATCTGTATCTTTTCAGCAATGTATTTTAACAGAAGGACTGGCAGGGTAAAGGATTAGGATATAGCAGCAGTATACAGGAAACTGTCATGCTTTTACTGTATATAATAAATCTGTCTCATTGTGTGCTTATGTGGATTAAACTGAAATCTTCAGCATTTTAGGTGTTAAGAGTAGCCTTAAGCTATCCAAATGCTGCTTCTCAGTGATTCTTCTCAAAGAAGAATCTCAGAGGGCTGCTGGTTACACATTTAAATGTYCTATAAAGATCCAGTTCTTCAAGTCTTTTCTCTCCTTTTTGTGAAGAATGGACTGAATGTCTGTCCTTCACCTTGTTCTTCAAGTACTTTTTGAAGTCATAACTTGCAGACATACTGTTCTTTTGTTACTGAGGGGCAAGGCCAGAGTGCTTGACATGGGGGCAGTGCCATGCTAGTGAGCTCCATGGGCATGTCCCTTCTTTGTGTTGCCACTGGCATGACCTGGGGAGAAATGATGTCTGTACCCATCGCTTTTCAGCCATATTAGTGCCCAGTGAACTGCCTGTGTTTGTCATCAGGTTGTTATTTCTAGCCCATAGGAGAAGGCTAAGCAGGAGGATCTGAAGCAATGCTAGAAATATCCCTTTCAGTCACAGCCACAACTAGGTCACCTGCAACCAAGCATAAAGAAGCATCCTCTTATGGCTGATACCTGTGTCATTGCAAAGGATTTGTTCCTCTCACTGGAGAACTGCAGCACATACCCTGTGCAGCAATGATGTGTCTGATGTAAGGGCTGCCTCTCATTGCYTCTGATCCTGGATCAGATGTTGGTGTATTTAACCACTTCAGTAAGATAGTGGTTAAGAGGTAATTCAACTGTAATATTTGTCTTCTAAGGGCTACATAAAAGCCACTTTAATAAGATGGATGCTCTTGTTTTTGTRTAATAACAACTAAGTGTACCACTGCAGAACATCAACCCTCTCACTTATTTACTAGCTGCTCATTTGGGAGTGGATGAATGAGTTGCAAGGAAGCAATGTAACTCCCTAGTGTCACATTATTGTCCTTTTTCTTCATSGAATCCAAGTTCTGTTGCGCTCATGGAGACTACAACCATTGTTCACRTTTGCCATTAAAAAAGCGTGTTTTTTCAACAGCCTGGAAATTTCTTTTTATGAAGTCTTGCACTTCAGTATAATGGTTTCATTCTGTCAGATACCAGTATTGTTATGGTGTTACTCTGCAGTTTAAGTTTTTATTTACTGAAATGCTGTGTGACTTGGGGTCTTGAAATGGTTTCATGATGTTTATTAGGGTTCGCTGCAGGATGGATTTGCTTTGTTTTTCCTGGGCATCAAAGCAGGTTTTCTCTGTGGAACTCACTGCAACTGCAGTGACTTAGCAGGATTTTTCTTCAACATGAAATCTCTTGAGAAGGGCAAAACTTTGGATCTCAGGAAAAATCAAATTTAAGGGGCAGTGTATTCACTCAGAATACTAAATTGGCTGGATTGTGTGGAAAGTTCRTACTACAGCAGTATGCAAAGTGGAATTTAATCACTTTGCATGAAGAGACAGAGAAGTTTTCTTTAAACCAAAATGGCAATTAAGAGATACAAACTTTATGAATGTACCAGGCCTGACTATACTCTGTTATTACATCTAATGGGTTTAAAATGACCTTAGTCATCTCACTGCTTCCTCAATTATTCTTTTCTTTTTTTAAATTTACAGTAATTACRGCTTGGCTATGATCTCCTTGCTCAGTTTTTAATGTTATAAAATAAGCTTAAATGCTTTTTTTATTGATACAAACATTGCACTACAGAGTTTCACAAACAGATTTATGAACAGTTTATTTGTTTATACTTAAAAGCAAAGACTCAACCTGTAGCTTTAGGAAAGGAGCAGACAGTGCACTAAGTGTTATTTTAAGATATGAGAGCTTCAGTTTCACATGTCAATAAGGATTCTGATTTTCCAGCATAGCTAATGTATGATGCTTGCAATAGTAAGTTTGGATGATAGGCTGGGTTGTACATATAACAAGTACATCACATATCTTATCTAGCCTTGCTGCTTTTTCTTTCTACTAGCCTCTCAACCTATTGCAAAACAGGAAAATGTGAATAAAAAGCAGTGGAGTCTTAAAATTCCATCTTCAGGTTGAGTCAATACTACCCACTCTGTACCACAGTCTGAAACKGAYGCAATTCATTTTTGAGAGAAGTCTSCTTCTTTTAGTGARTGTGATATTCTAAGAGATTGATAGGCAAAATGCAGTTTCTTTCTTCAGAAACCCAGATGTTTTTCCTAAATGTAGTTGTCCTTTGATGGTGACAAATTTCTGCAGAACAGCCTTTCAGGAATGTTGTTTCTGAGTTGAAAGAGAAATTCTTCATGTTGAAGTTTATTGTACTCRTTCCAATAGCATCATTTCTATTCTGCTGGAAGTTCTGGGCTTTTAAGGAGAATGGAAAACTTTCCATTCAAGAGTAAAATTTTTGCAGGAACTAAAAATCCCCAAACATTTCTTTATAATTAAATTGTAATTTTAGAAAAGCTGTTAAAAATAAAATTGCACTTGAAAGCTTAGTGCAGTCTTTCAACTCAGCTGCAGCTCTTCATTCTAACTCTGTGGAAGGGGGCACTTGTGAGCTCCCTTGATGTGCTCCATGGCATTGGCTTCACAGCAGCCACTGTGGCAGGARCATTGCTGTGGCAAACATCTGAGCTCTCCAGAAGCCCCTTAGGAAAGCTGGTGAAACACAAGCCATCATTCTGTCAGTATTTGGCTAGAAATTCTTCCAAACCAGTCATCTTAACATGTCTGTGAACTGGCATTTTTCCACTGCAGCCTGTTGATCTGGAGCAGTCTTTGGAAGTTCTTGATACCTGGTACACATTCTGGCCTTTCCATAACTGTAMTGCTTCTGGTCACCACCGTTGTTCAAGATAGAGCCTACAGCAATTGTCAGAGAGGCCTTGCCGTCAGTTGTTGGAGGGTTTTGTTTGAGGATTTGACATTCTGTGTTTGATCTTACAGGAATTCTTCAGTGGGTGAAGCTGATAGATAACTTTGAGGCTGAGTACGAGTATGTCACCAATGAAGGAACGGTGTTCACTTTCAAGACAAACCGCCRCTCTCCAAATTATCGGTTAATCAACATTGACTTCAGTGATCCAGAGGAATCCAAATGGAAAGTTCTCGTCCCTGAACATGAAAAAGATGTTCTAGGTAAGAGTTCATGTCAAGTTAAAGACATTAGGTTCTGCTTTTTCCAAATTAATTCAGTAATTAGTCTGTGGAATGATCTTTTACAGACCTTCTTGCTTTTTTTCTGTGTTTAAACTTTGGTTAGGATTTGCAATTTGAAAGACTTACTGAGATACAAGTGATTCAGAACATCTCTTTCTCTCTCTCTGCAGCGTCCTGTGTGGCCCTAGTGAATTTGCTTCATMTGTCCTTGTTTTAATTCAGTGTTTGTAGGAAATGAGAGGAAAGTATTTTCCTGCTTCATGTCAGTGAAATAAATATTTACTAGACAGTCAGCGATTACAACAAGAGGGACTTTGTAAGCAGAAAGAAGGGAAAGAGCAAATCTGGCAGTAYTGCAGCATGCTTTGACCAGAACTGGTCAGAATTTGAGACAGGATTTCTTTTGTTCCTGGAATAAGAGGAGTAAACAATACTTGGAAAAAAAAGCCTCAGGAAAGTGTAAGGGCATGGAAGTCTTGAAGTGTAGAAGTAAGTTCAAAACATAAATGTTTGGTTTTGATATAATCAAAATAAAGGTGTATTTTTTAATCCGATCATTTTGCAGAAAGTTCTGTGAAAGCTTAGATTTAGTTTCAGATAATAYGGAAGGAATCACCTTTGAGCTGTTTTTTGACAGATGCCTCCTGTACATTTATGCTGTCCATACAGTACAAGGTAAATCAGAATTATGATTTATCTASTAGCATAATTAGTTATTCATAAATCTCTGAATTTTTTATTAATCGATTTTTCTACAAATTCCTTCATGTTTGCTACTTTTCCAGTGAAGAGCTGCTTTGTAGAATGAGTAGAATTCTCTTTGTATATCTGATTTCATATGTACATATAGTGTACCTTCTGTCTTTCCTCACTGAGACAAACCTATTCTACTACATTTCAAAGTCATCTTAAGGCTTTTGTCACTCAAAAAAAAAAATCTTTATTTCTGTCTGCAGTTCACAATGCGTCCTGTGTGATTTCTGCCCCAGACAAGATGTCCCCAGTGTGACATAAATGTTTATTCTAAACATATCCAGAATTGTAGTGATGTTGCAAATGACTGGGGTCTAGAATGTTGAAAGAATTTTAGTGAATGGAAATGTAGTAAATTAGAGTTTGGTGAGGCACAAATCTTTTCTTAAGATTGGGAACTGTTTGAATCAGGAGCAACCTACATCTTAAATGAAGTATGTTTCAAGTCCTAAGCAAAGAATTAATAATAGATGTAAGGGAAGAATTGCTTCCAAGTCTTAATTTTGGTCATGTGCAAATTCACTGGTGTAGACACACTGGCAGTGTGTTAAGCTATGCTTAAGTTATGAGGGACAGCAGTTTATAAAGTGGGACCAAATAGAAGAATTGATGTGGTGAGTGTATAAACAGAATGGGACAGAAACCTGCAACTGACATGAAATGTAGTTGCCACGTGTGGRTTTACATGGAGAGTGGTCTAGGCAGCCAAAGGAGCTTTGACCAGTGGCTCTGTAAGCACTGATTATCTGTTCCTTCCCAGTAAGATAAATGCCAGAYCTGCTCTTTCCTACACGGTGGTATTTAGCTCAGCTCCATTTTGGTTTCATTCTAAAGGCAAAGTCGTGATGAGTTCCTGTTCGTGCACAAACCAAAAAAAAAATTAATGCATGGAGCATTCATTTAATGGCTTTTACATGACAGCCTTGACAGTACAGACTTAACAAGAACTGCACTGAAAAATCTGAAAGCTCGSATGAATGGGTTTGCTGAGGACACTGGCCTTCAGACTGTAAACCCAACTGGCATTCAGCTCTTAAACAGTTGAAAGCAAACATAATCTGTCAAATCAAACCAACAGGGTGACTTTCAGGAATATGTTGTGTGCCATTAATCTTTTACTGTAGTTGAATGTGAAGCCAGAACAGGCAATCATATGTCTACTTCTCTCTATAGCATTTTGGGGCAATATGTAAAGAAATTSGATTGAACTAGCAAATCCAAGAGTCTCCATAAGACGATGAGTTTTAAGTAGATCTTAATAAATCTATAGTAGATCTTACAGAAAAGTAAATTTAAATTTTTCAGTTGCTTCTTTATTACAGATACTTGCAGAGTAGTGTTGTATCTTTAGCACCAAAATACAGGAGTTTTATCATGTTCAGGAAGTTGTAGTCCTGAATAAATAAAAAACCTCACTCCTTCACTTGATGTAGCCAGCAAGCAAACCAGTCTCCATGTCAGGCTCTTTTAATCATTACAAGTTTTGTTAAGGAAGACATAATTATAGCGATGACAGTTAATAATTCGTTCTTGAAAACCTTGGAGTCAAGTGACTTTGATTTGGGTGATAAAGAGATGACAGTGTAATGAAGCTCCTTCTGCAAAAGCTAAGACAGCAGTGATTCAGAGGGTAAATGGGTATTACTGCTTTTTACTTACGTGTGGGAGTGACTTTAACAAGATGTAATTTAGCTGTATTAGTATTTCTTCRCAAGCATTATAATTAGTGATACCCTAGGTCACAAATGTATTTTATTGGGATATATGGATCCCACTCTGGTATGACCTACCTGGAAGACATAGCCTGTTCATTTCTGCATCTTAACTTAGATTCAATTTCATAAAGCTGCTGTTACAGAAATAGATTTATTTACAAATAATAAATTCATGATTAAGAATTAAGAATCTCTACCAGTGTCCATCACTGGCATAAATAATGTTTCACAAAGTATAATTGTGTTCTTAGAAAGATGCTACAGCTAATACAATCTAACCAAGAAATAAAGACACATGCCTATATGATGGTGTGAATGTCATTTGGTTTCCTCAACATATTCTTTAAGATAAACTTTTCTATTGGCTTTGACCCTTTCTTTTTCAAGAACTGTTTMTAAGTGAGATAATTTGGGAAATAAGGGGGAAAATCAAGCATGTTGCTGCAGTGAAGTTGTACACACACTTAATTTTACAACTGTCAGCATGGATTTTACACAGGGATGAGGTAAATTTAGTTCTCTACTCTATGAGCTGAGGGAAAGAAAGAAATGACAGCTATTTTAAAAGGAAATTGAAGAGGCCACCTCAGAGCATATTGTAGTGTGTTGAGGCTAATTTCCTTCCCTTTGGAGTTTGTTTATAAAGTGTTAGTTTTAATTTTCAGGGAATCTGAAATCAAACCACAGGAGACATTGACATCTGACATTGAACTTGTGCTTTAAATGACCACATAGCTGCAAGAAGTGTGCTGAATTGAAAGGCAGCTATGACACTATAAAGGCAGACTGACCATAACAGACCTGCAACCCTAGTCCTAAGGCACAGGATAAACCTGCTGRGTTTAGAAGGTTAAATGATTTATTTTGAGAACTGTGGCACCCCCGATTGCACCCAGGATGCTCAGTACTGGTAGAGCAGGGCAACTGGAGAGCAGCAGTTAGTATCCAGCCCTTTCCTTGTGGCAGTGAAAAGCAAAAGAGATCTCCTGCGTAAGGAGAGCTGAGGAATAAGACAAATTCCTGAATGTGTTGTAGATTAGGAGAGGATCKTGAACAGTTCCTTGAATCTCAGTTGGCCATTTAACAAGCAGAGGCAAAGCTAGCAGTGCTCCCTGTACCTTGTACACATCTACACACCTAAACTCAGTGCATGTAAAATGCTTCCCTTGCCTCAGCTACAATTCCCAAGTGGAAAATAGTATTTTTCTTTATACCTTTAACCTGCTAACTAATTCATAAATGTGTAGGAGATGGGGAAGTTACTGCAGCTGAAATTTGTGTTTTAGCACCATAGTGAAGCCAGGAGGGAAAGTCTGGAAGAAGCACCAAATCCTTGACTTGTTGAAATTGGTTGAAGCTTTCCCATTAACTTTAACATGGCAGGCTGCCATTGAGGATGGGGTCTCAGTGAGAAGATACATGCTTTATATTGTGAGGGCTTGTCAACWTTTACTCACACATTTCAGAATTATTCATGTTTTATTCTGTAAATTGCCCATGCTTTACCTGCAAGTTTACTTGTAAGTAGCCTTGAGTAATGGTTACAGGTCATTCTAGTTGAGATCAGCATTGGTACCTGTTAATCTGCAGAGACACTGAAGTTTATGGTTACTGTCTGTGATGACCAAAAAAAGCCACCATGACATTCCAGGTCTGTCTTGCAGCTACAGCTTTGGTGTCCATTGAGACGCATTAATTATTCTCACTCAACAGTACATGTGTTGAGTGGATGCATAAGCACAGCCACATCGAGTAACCCAGCAATTCCTGCTGAAGCTCTGGGGCTGCTTGGTTCCTCTAGCATGGTGTGTTCTCCATCAGCATTTCAGCCCTCATCTGTCAAAGCATGTTTGTACATTCAGACACTTAACATGCTGTAGTAGTGCTGCAGAAGGGAAAGGTCAAAACTGTTTTAAGTCATTAGGTTTAGTGGCACAGATGTTTAGTGTGAGGATTCAACCCCTTTTTTCACTGAAACTATTTCAAAAAATTGTTCATAGCAACATTGCAGTTAGCAGCTTTGTGATTAGTGACAGCTGTCAAAATTTTAAAAAGAGTTTTTGGAAAGTAGCAGTATATGAATTTCTGGAAGGTTGAACTAGAAGTTCTTGACACAGTYGAGCTCAGTTTTCTAGGCCTTGTTAAGAAGTGTATCTCCTCTAGCCCAAATTTAGCTGTTGAAGAATTGTGTGTAACCTATTGTCCTCAGCAAAGTGGTCACTGTACTCTTCAGAGAGAACTGGCCAGTACCAAGGATAACTCTTCACAGCTGCTTTCACTACTTACAACTGTCTCCAAGTGTGTTCATCTCTCTCTGATGCCTGAAGCAAGATGCTCAGGTTGGAGAAGGCAACCTCTTTGTGTTTATTGTGTAGTAATATAAATCCTGTGCCTGATGGATGTTGGAAGTAGGTAGGTTGATAAATTTGGGTATATCCCAGAGAGTAACTGCTCTGTTCATTGGTATTAAGTGAAAATAAATTGACCTATACATTGGAGAGGTTTTGGATAGTTAGCTTTTTAAAAACAATCATTTGTGTATATAGAAGTGCTCAGCAAGCAATTCACAGTGTCCCAGAATGGGGCGTCCAAAATAAATGGTTCACTTGCACTCTAAAGGTGCTTATTTCTTCTCCTCATTTGTCTATAAAGGGTGCCTACAGCAATGGTGTCAGGCTTAGACAGGAGATTTGAAATCACAGTGTCTTAAARGTTTCTGGGAAATTCAGAGGCATGCAGGATGCATCCTGCACTGCACGAGCAAAACCAAAAGGTTGGCTGCTAATGCAACATGCCCAACACTATCTGTGGTTCTCAGTGCTGAGCATGGGASTAACAGAGACTCAAAGCTTGCAGTCCAAAAATAGCTCTTGTTAATAATTCCGCATTGTTTTAGCTTACTGTGTATATAAGTGTTGGTTCTTAGTGACTTCTTTTACTTCTGGTCTTTCAAGTCTGCTTCAGTGTTTTGCTCTATTTTGATTTTTGCRTTTCTTTGTAGCTGCCATTACTGTAAGTTTTGGAGGCAATTAGCAATGCACCAAACCCAGTTATAATAMAGGTACTGTACACAGAAGCTGTGTTCCTAAATTTCATGGAATGTTTTAAAAACATTTTGCATTGGCTTCTCATCTGCTGTCTCCTCCTGAGAGCATCTAATTTGTAAACCAAAGAGGTGATGGAGAGTTGRTATTGCTGCTTCCTAGGCTAGTTCCTTAGTAGCAGAAATCGCCACATAAGCCAGCAGCTTTTCTCCTGAGCAACTGAATCTTTCTAATAAAAAGAGTACTACCTCTTCATAAATATATAAGTCAAAGTAATAATGAACATCGTCTCTTAAAGAAAAAATCCATTAAACTGAATTGTTTAATCAAATAATTAGTGAGGAATTAAAGCATCACCACAACATAATTTTAGAACAAAAATATCTTAATTATTTTTGTTGAGGCAAATCTATATATTATATACGTTTGAAGTTGATCTGGTAAAGAATACCAGTGGAGTTCATGGGATCTACTCATTGCAGAGACAATAATTCCGCATGCAAAAAGGGTGTGTTGCTGTTGGGATGCTAACTTTTAAATTCATATTTTGTATGAATTTCATAAACCACGTAAAAATGTTGGAAAATGTGTRCAGTGACAGTGTAAAAAATATTTTAAATTACTACATATTCTCCTTGTGTATACAGCCAAGAGTGATTCTCTATTTCAAAATATGTAATTGAATAGAACTATTAACTTACAACCTTTATTGTGTTTTCCAGCCTCACTTAAGAAATTTTAGCCACCCTAGAACAAAAATTACACATCTATTACTAATTTATAAACAGTGTTATGTTATGCTGTACCTTATTATTTCAGGTCATGGCTGAAATTTCAGTTAATSATCTCTGGGGCTTTGGTTAGAAGATTTCCAAATTTAGACAAGAAGCTCATGACAGCGTTGGAAAGTTTGAGGGGAAAAAATGTGAATGGTGGTGTTTGGGAAGAGGGGAGTGGTAAAGCTTTATTTAGGTATTTATGAAACATGATTTCACATGTCTAGAAAGACAAGTATTGGACTTCACTGGTCCTTCAGAAAGAAACTAAAAGGATTTGAAAATCTTTGAGCTCTAGGGGTTATGACAGACCTGAACTCTATATGAAGGCATATATGATGCTTTCAGAATAACGAGTTTTGACCTTCAGTTCCAAAAACTTGTTACCCTTAATGGAAGGGACACCACATACAACTCAGAACTTTTATTCTGGAATTTGAATATGCAAAGATGCATTTATTAGACTGTCTTCTTTACAACTCTGTGAATTCAAATTATTTGGTTTTATAGGACTTGGAGGAAACTAGAATGAGCTGTTAAGATYTGAATAACATAAAATGGCATGGCAWAAAACTCAAATTCCATCAATTTTTATATGCTTATGCTCTGATTTTTTTTCCTCCAATGTTGTCACATTAAACTCTCCATCTCACAGTGCTACTTTGACATTACAGTGTACCCCTGTCTGTCCTACCTAATATTTCTTGCTCATTTGGTTCATCTCCTAATTCTTTGCTTCCAGCAGAAAAAAAAGCGATTTTCCAACGCTGGTATTTTGCCCATGATTTAGATTTCCAGTCTGCATTGTCAAAGAGGTTGTGTATATGTAGCTGGAAGAAAATAAGAATGACCTGCTTGTCTAGTCTTACAAATAAATAAAAATGTCCCACATTACCTCCTTCAGGATACTTTCTTTGATTTTTAACTTAGCTTGTATTTTGTCTTGCTTGTAGTCAATTTGTGAATTAATGAGAAGTTAAAATACTTTTGTTGCAAAATAATTTCTTAAATAACAGAAATATTTAGCAAGATTAAGATGTTTTAATCTTTCTCCTGTCTGTATGAGTAAATAAATAGACTTGTCACTGGAGATCTAAAGCCAGTGACACAGGAGACAGGAGAGAATATGTCACTTTATATATCATGGATGAACTGGAGCTCCCAAGAGTTTCTACWTTTTACAGGCTATAGAGATGGAGATTGAAGTGAGACAGTCAATAGAACCACAGAGATTTTTAGAAATGACAGGCTAGATTTTTTTTTTTAATTTGTTTTAATTTTTTTAAGTATAAATGAAAAATTAGCATGCCATGAAATAAAGGTTCACATATGTCTAGTAGTTATTCCAAGGAACAAACTCAGGATGGGAGAAGTTCTRTAGAGCAGAAGCTCTCATTCCTGCACAGCTGCACAGACACAGTGGGACTAGAACTAAGGCTGCCAGGAGAGACATAAAGGCAATGAACCTCTGCAGAGGGATTTGTTCCTGGATCCTTTTGCTGGATTGAATTCACTGTGCTGCATCCTGCTCCTATTACCTTACAGTCTCAAGAATGCTGTTTAGCAACATTAGCATCTTGAAGAAGCACGTGGGCTTTTTTTAATGGCATGATGAGAATATCACCCCAGAATAACCCTTTTCTTACACCCCGTGGGGCTTGCTTGCAAGAATAGTCTCCTGATTACTTCAGCAATAGAACCAAGAGAAATAGTAACATCTAGGTTCTATACCAAAATGTGCAATACAGGATCATGTCTTTTTTCCTTATGAGTTTAGTTTGAGTRTAAATCATAATGATTGTTTTGATTTTCATGATTTTCCATAAGTAYTGCTGGCAAAGATAAATGTTTTGCTTGGGTTATGCATTGAAATCTGTGATATTTAAGAGCAGTATTGATCTATAAATATCCTAAATGCATAAGCATATTGAGTAAGCAATTCTTTATTCCTGTGTCTGCATAAATTAACTTTAAGCAGCATGGTTAATGCATTTCCAGGGAATGGCAGACTTTACTTTGGGTTCATTTACAAAGATTTAAAAGTTAAAGGCAGTGTGTGTCAGAAATTTTGCTGCATGCATTTAGGTATGCTAAACGCATAGGATCAGAGTATGTCTGATTGTTTTCTTTCTTGCTTTTTAAAATTGTATTTTCTGTGGCTTTGTTTTTCTTTTCCATGTTGTGCAGAATGGGTTGCTTGTGTGAGGTCCAATTTCCTGGTTTTGTGCTACCTGCATGATGTGAAGAATATCCTGCAGCTTCATGACCTAGCCACTGGTGCACATCTCAAGACTTTTCCCCTAGAAGTTGGTAGTATTGTGGGATATAGTGGCCAAAAGAAGGACACTGAAATATTCTACCAGTTTACTTCCTTTTTATCTCCAGGTAAGATTTTTTTTTTTGTCTCATGTTATTGTTCCTTTTCCCAAGAACAGTGYCTTTCTCATTTTTTTGTAGTTTCCACCCATATTAGCAGTGATTGTGCACATAAAAATGTATCAGTCTTTGATTCATCAAGCCTTAAYAATGTGCCTGCTAGTATTTGAGACACCTTCATTAAGACTAAAGACTGACTTGTACTGGAGATAAAATTGTAGCATTCTCACAGTTCTTGCTTCATACACCAAGACAGAAGGTGAAAACCTCAGTAAAAGATAAATGTTAATGTGTTTAATGTGATTTTTAATCACAATTTTAAAGAACATTAATAAAAGTCACAGAAATTGTTCTCTGATAGTTTTATGATTCATTTRTGCATAGCCTTATTTGAGCATCTTTACTGTCTGTCCTTACAGTATTTGGTGTTGTTGGATTGCTGTAGGAATCATCTTTGTACAGTGCTGCAAAGCTGGAGCTGTCCAAAACATTACATAGTACAGGTGTGGCAAAACAGTAAATATTCTAGGAKTTTGCATAGGAAGGGAGTTTCTACACAAATGTCAATCTAGTACATGACAAGAAAATGTATTTACTGTTCACTCTTTTTTTTTCTTTCTTTATGGCCCAGACAATCAATGCCTAATACAAGACGGGATTCAAATATGAAAGGGCAGATAGGTTTCAGCATCTTTATCTCCTTCCAAGGTTTTGTATCATAAATGTGCTTACAGTATCTGACCTATGTTTTTGCTTGTTTCAGTTAGAGCACAGCAACATTACATTGCAAAATGACTGTAAAATACTTCAGATAAGTTTGCTGGTTTTRCTAGAAAGGATTATGTCAAATTATCAAAATTAGGTTTTGTTCTTAGCAGATAAGAAGTGTATGAATTGCCTATTGTCTTGCTGTTTACATAAACAGAAATATGATCTATTTTCAGTTCCTCTTTTAAACAACATTCAGATTGTTGCAGCCATTGCAGCTGGAGAGTAGCTTGAGGACACTCTTGCATTCACCTCTRACTTTGTCCAGCTTGATGGTTCCCAGTTGACTTGCCCACATTGTGGGCCAGAAGTTGGCAGTTTTACAGGCCTGCACCATTCGTCTCAGCTGATCCAGTAGAGTCTCTGCAGCTGCTAAAAATGTGTAGAGGAAGAGCYCAGATCTGTTTTAGCCTGTGGCTTTCCAGCTGGCCAGCAATAGCTGCTCTCACTGCCTGCTGGTTGCTTAGGCAGATTATTTTTCTCCTTTTCATTGATTTCCTTAACATCTACAAAGAATTCACTATGGCAAAGCTCTGCTAACTGGGGCAGAGTGACCTGGAATCTGGAAGAAAAAGGGGAGGTAAGAAATGTGGGTAGACTGTATGAGGATAAGGAAAGAATGARAAAAGCAGACCAGAGGGGTAATTTTTAGGTAGGTTTATTTTAGTTTGTGTGCAACCTCTGTTCACCTCATCAGTAGAATAATCACACAAAAGGTAAATGGGTGATCCTTGGTTAACCTAAATATTCCTACTTTACTATCAATGTAATTTGCTCCTGTATTAGGTTGGACTACTCTTTTTTTTTCTATTGAGAAGCAAATTAACATACTCATGTTTAATACCTACAACAAATGTAATAATAACCATATATATGAAATAATGAGTAAAGGAGTTCTAAACCCATATATGCTGACAACATAAAATAATTTCTGTTATTCCCTGAAAAATATGGCTGTCCCTACTGTCCACTCTGGTGTGATTGCTTAGGTGACCATTGGCGTTTTGCATTTATTTAGTACCCAGCAAAACAGTTTAATATACTGCAGTGGTTTTTTTTATATATACTGCTGTGACACTAAAAATAAAACAGAGTAAGAGATGCAGTAGCAGGGMTTGAATTGCACGTTAGTGTAACATTAGGTTGATTTGCTCTGGAAGTGCAGTCTGTGACTGTGCTTATTCTTCATCATGTGGTTTGCTAAGATGTGGGAATTCTGCCTGCTCTGTGTGCAGTGTTTGCCAGTACATTGCCCAGCCTGGGCAGCTGCCTGTGTGTCAAACAGCTGCTCTGCTGTTGCAGCCTGGAGGGCTTTAACTGAACTTCCACATCATTTTCTGGATCCTGATCTTTAAGGGAAATGCTATCTTAATGCTGGTTTGGACCTATCAACCTGATTAGGCTTGCTAATCATTTTGTGATAAATTAAAAAAAATCCCCTGTTAATTCACTGTTATGGAAAAAGGCTTTATCAATTGCTAGAAATGGTTGTTTACATCTGCATTTGTTTACCAATCTTTATCTTCCTCATTTTCCAGTCTGTAAAACTAACTCAAAGAGGCAATTCCCTAGTATCAGATAAGTTTCCTCATTATTTYATGTTTTAGTCTGTATGAATTTTATAGTTATAATCTCTGTAGTAATTACTTCTATTTCTTGAATGTATCTATAATACACAGAATACATCAGGATTTCAATCAAGTCCTGTCCACCTTGGTTAATTTTATTACATTGAGGATCCCAGTACAGTGCTTMCTGCCATACTTTTTGCTGTTCTTTTCCCTCATATATGTTCCAAATTTTGCAGGGACCAGCTTGTTGTAAAGGAGAAAAACAAGAAATAATTAACACTCAAGTTAGTTTATGTATCACATGTATCTGTAGTACAGGCATGAATATTAGGATTTTTTAGTATGTTAGCCAGTGTGCAGACATGATAGTCAYGTTGTATGACACATACTCAAATGTTATGAGGGTTGAATGACAGGAAATACGTTTTATAGTTTAAATGCAAAATTATTCTTGGTTAATTATACATCTGTGTAGTGTCTAGATCGCTACATTCCCTGTGATTCAGCCTCTGCTGCAACCTAGAAGTTCTATACTATCTATAGACATACATTTTCTCATGGACACAATCCYTTGGAAATCATACACACAACTCAGGTGAAGTTGTATTCAAACTTGCAGGATCAGGATGTAAGAAAAGCTACTCAAGAACAGATTTTGTTCAGTTCCATAGGTACCCTGTGCTAGTCTGCCACAATTTCAAGTGGATGTTTAGCTCTTTCTGCTATCTGGGCCATTTGAATTTTAATTTCAAATATTTTACCATAAAGAGAAAATTGTTGACCTGAGTGAAATTCTTGATACATTTATTCTCAGTCTGGTGGATGTAAAAGGAAGTGTTTTAAATTTGACTTTGCATTTTTTTCTTCTAACATTGTTGTTCTTAATAAGTCCTTTCTAATGTGAATGATTTTTTCCCCTAATTTGCTTAAGCCTCCATGGCTTTGTGTGAGTGGTGAGAATTACTCTTTCTGCACAGAAAGCCTTTGCACCCTCCCTAGATGAAATGCRTATATGTAAGTGTTAAATTGTATAATAAATAAAAAAATGTGTCCAAAACTATTGATTTTCACCCTGCTGAGTTATCTTTCCCATTCGTGACTCCATCACAGTGCCTAAACTGGCATCTCTTTAATGACGGATGTATACTAAGCTGACAAGCTTGAATTGTGTTCTGTATTTTAGGTATTATATATCACTGTGATCTGACCAAAGAGGAACTGGAGCCAAGAGTTTTCCGAGAAGTGACTGTTAAAGGATTTGATCCTTCAGTTTACCAGACAATTCAGGTAATAGACATGAACTCTGCTGTCTTGCTCTAATCACCTGTGCAAGAGCTCAAGACAACTGGACTTGGCTATTGGTGAGGAAGTTTGCTTTAGAACTGTGCTTTGGTTTTGAATTGAAATACTGTTGTAGGTGCACCAAAGGCTCAGACAAGTATCTCAGTGTGGTAGCGTGGAGACTCCTTTGGAGGTGCCTGTTACACATAGTGAAGGTGTRTAAGAGTTAGCTAAATTTAAGGTTTATAAAGTTAAGAGAAATTACTTCGGTGGAAAACAGTGTGAGCTACAGATTATATGGAACAGGTTCAGGAGAAAACAGGGTTCTTCATAGACAATTGCTTTGACCTCCTARCAAGTATTGTCACTAAAAAGATTGTACAGAATATACATTTTTAAGTCGTAAATGAGCTTTCCACTAAACACAGCTTTAGTAAGACCCTGATAAAATACTATGCCCTGGTCAGGACTTTTAAGACAGGTATGGAACTTTAAGAGAGAGTTCATGGAAATTTGTTGAAATCATAGAATTACTTAGGTTGAAAAAGACCTTTTAAGAGCAAATCCTACCATAAACCTAATATTGCCAAGTCCATCAGTAAACGTGTTACTAAGTGCCCATCTGTTTGTCTTTTAAAAACATCCAGGGATAGTGACTCAACCAAATCATTAGGGGTCTAGAAAAATAGTCATTATATTGGGATGCTTAGCGTATTTAAGACCTGCAATTTATAGAACAAATATTGGAGGGTGGATTCATTTTTTTATGTGTAGGATGTTTCCATCTTCTGACTAAGAGTAAGATGGAATAGAGGCCTTTTTCTTTCTATAGACAAAGGCCTAAYAAAATCCAGTGCCAAAAGTGGAACTTCAATAAGCTTAGCCTACAAAAAGGTGAAATTGTAGAAGGTAAGCAACATAAAGCCATGTGACAACATGGCTTGGAGTCTTTGAAAAGAGATTAGATACTTCTTTTAATATCTTATTTTAATTTTGCCTCTGACACATGCCAAGGCACATTCTCTAAAAGCRTAAAGGCAGTAGTATGTGTACATGAGGTGGTTGTAAACAGCCCCATCTGTTTGTCTCTGCATCTCCAGACAGAAATSAGAGTGTGGTAGAGAACAATTTGCTGGAAATGTTCTCACAGAGAATGCATTTTTGCTGCTTCACTCAAATTCATTAAGGGTCTTCCTCAGGATAACTTTAGCGCAGAGCGAGCTGGATCAGAAAAAGAAAACTGCATTCCCTTTAGGAAAGAACTTGGTACAATTGTAATGCTGCCATCAAACCCAGAAGGATAATAATGAAACACAAAACACCTGTGTTATTAAAAAGGGTATAGAAGAGGTTGCTGTAAATTAGAAATAATGTATTTTTCTAGTAAATCAAATTWTATAAAATAAATGTCTGAAAAAATAAAATCTCGTTTTACACTTAMATCAATTGCATGCTAAATTAAGGTAAAGTAGAACAGTAATACAAATCATTTCAAGGAGGAAGCATGCTGTTGCTATGCCCTTGGAAACCTTCACATTTCCCTAGGGCTGGAACTGAGCAGAAGCCAAGGAGAAAAGCAGAAATAGTGATACTGACTTCCACCACATTACAGCCTAGCAGTGAATCTCTGCCAGTGCTTTACAAAGTGACCTGTGTAGTTACACTGGGGTCAGTGCTTATAAAGAGCACTCTTGGCTCACCAGTCATCCAGTTTTGCCTTATACCAACAAATGATCTCACTATGACAGCCTCTTGGAAATTAGTTTTTGATATGTTTCATTCAGATCCATGGAGAAATCTCAGCTGAGCTGTGAAAAAAGCTGTTTGCCAAGGCCAGGGCTGGGACTGCCTGCTCAAGTTTGTAGGAACTGAGCCTGTCAGTGCTGCRCAGGTCAGATGGACTCCAGTCTTTGTTTCCATTTGTGTGGTCCCACTTAGAGCCTTGATGGTGCTTCTGCTTGGAGGAGAGAAAGGAGATGGAAGGGAATCAAACAGGGTATAAAAGGCTGTCAACCTAAATGAATACATAAGCCATTTCAAAACACAGACAACATTGCAGAGAACTGTGAAAAAAATCTAAAATTAGAATGCAAGAAATATACTGAAAGTAGGCAAACCCTGATTATTATAGGAGAATGAACAGTGCTGCAGAATCTGTTTAATAATTTTAATTTCCAACAGAATTACAAAGTAGTAAAGGATAATGTTGCTGACTGTCCTAATCCATGTCCTTAATGAAAGGCAGGTCTCCTGCCAAAGTTCTTTCTTTATTCTCATRTACCTGAAGAAATACCTACTAATACCAGCAATCTTCCCAGCTTTGCTGTGTAGCATRTATGAAACTGTAATGAGTTCTTCAAAAGTCTTTGAATATAACAGGGTCAAGATTTGAACTGAAATGTWAGATGTTGTGTATATGAAACCTCAATTAATGGCAATTGGAAAATTGCCATAGTGCCTGTTTTTGGTCTTTCAGATCCAATCTACAGTATTTGGTATATGTTGCAAAGTGCAAGGRTAGGCTAGTAATAAAGTTTACTACACTAGGAAAATTTGGGAAAGCGCTGCTGCTTTTTTTGTACCTAGGGCTAAGATTACCCTTTGACAGCCCAAACTAAGAACAAATTAGCCAACTTGCACTGAAGGGAGAGCTGTTTCAACACACCTGACTTTTGCACCAGGGTGGGAGCATGTTTGTAAGTTATTGGCTCCATGTGACACCCTGCAAGTACAGTCTAGTTTATTGTGCTGTAGCTTGTACTTATGTCTTTACCTTGAAAGACTCTGTGACCTTCATGAAAAAGTCAAACTGTTTAAAATGCTTGCCACACATCAAAAATTTATCCTGGCTGCTTTTGTTAAATGACACATCAAGTTGTATTAATTACTCTTCCTCTGCCAAGCACTTCTTAAATTTGTTTTTTYTTCCCTGTGTACTTGCATCTATCACAATGACAGACTTTTTCAGGAAATAGCCTGGGATGGGCTTTACAGAAGGAAARAACACTTTTATAGGAGCTTAAAAACAGCACTTGCCCCAAGGTGTTTACTATGTTAATAACTCAACTGTTGCTTTAAATAAAAGCATTTTATTTAAATAAAAGTATTTTATCTCTGTAAAGTTGCCAACTATGTTCTTACATGCCTCTCCATGTTAGCACCTCAGTGACACTTAATCATGGATAAACAGTCTTCTGGTGTGCCTCACAGCACACCTACTTTTAGGCTGATGTGTAGGCTTTTAAGTGTTAAAATTGCAGCAATAAAAATCTTGATTGGCTCCTTTTACCATTCTTTGAATACCCTCCAGTACTTAAAATACTTTGAGATGAACCAAAAATAGATGTTGCTATTGACAGATGCACTTTGGATTAGCTTTGCAGAAGGTGAAATTCATAGCACAACTTGGTTTTACAACTTAGTTTGATTAAAAAAGCAGCTGCTGTTTAGATATTGCAGCACAGATGCAAGAAGCACAGGTCTTAAAAAATATATTTCTGTTTGTGCTGGAATGAAYTTCCACCTTTCTTTTGCAGGTGAAGTCATTTTCATGAGAATTTTATTCTTTTCTTGCTCACTTTCACTCCCATCGCCAAGCCATTGCAGTACTGATTTCAAGTTATGAGGCATTGATAGGGAAAATTCATCTACAGTCATTCTCATTCCAAGTGGAACTTTACACCATACAGTTTGGCACAGTGATTAATCTCTGCTTCAGGAGAATACAACACTGAGAGAAGATGAGTCAGGCTTGAGATTGACTGGCAGAGAAACTTGTGCACAGCACCTGCCCATGCTATTCCTGGATCTTGCTGGTGCTATCATTCCATGAGCATTAGATTYCCTCATTAATATAAAAATAACAGAGGAAAGCAGTGTCCTCTGAAAACTGTAGTAAGCTCAACCTGCTAAGCAATGCAAGAGCTGATGCTATAATTAATCTCTGYTTTTTTCAGTGTGGTTATAGAGATGATCTTAACGTAGTTTTTTTCCCCTTACCCACATATATATCAYAGAATCAAAGCATGGTTTGATTTGGAAGGATTTCAAAGATCATCTAGTTCCAACCCCACTCCCATGGGCAGAGACATCTTGCACTAGACCAGGTTGCTCAAAGTTCCATCCATCCTGGCCTTGAACACTTGCAAGGATCATGCATCCACATCTTCTCTGGGCAACCTGTCCCACTATCTCACCACCCTCACAGTAAAGAATTCATTCATAATTTCTTGTCTAGACTTTCCCTCCTGTAGTTTAAGCCCATTTCCTTTTTTCTSTTGCAATAYGCCCTTGTAAAAAGTTCCTCTCCAGTTCTTTTATAGGTCCCTCTTAGGTACTGGAAAGCCACAAYTGGGCTACCCCAGAGCCTTTTCCTGAGCACCCCTAACTTTCTCAGCCTGTCTTCATAGGAGGGGTGCTCCAGCCCTCTGATCATCTTCGTGTGTCCCCTCTGGGCCTGCTCTGACATGTCAGTGTCCCTGTGCTGGGCACCCCAGAGCTGGATGCAGTGCTCCAGGTGGGGCYTCACCAGAGGGGTGACCTGCTGGCCGTGCTTCTTTGGATGCAGCCCTGGACACAGTTGGCTTTCTGAGCTGTGAGTGCACTTTGCTGGGACACACTGAGTGTCTGGTCAGCCAACACCCCAAGTATTTCTCCTCAGGGCTGCTCTCAGTCCACTTCCATCCAGCCTGTATTTGTGTTTGGGAYTGTGTCAGTCCAAGTGCAGGAGTTTGCACTTGGCCTTGTTGAACTTGATGAGGTTCACACAGTCCCCCTCTCAAGCCTGCCATGGTCCCTCTAGTTAACATCCCTTCCCTCCAGCATGTCCACTGCACTGCACAGCTTGGTGCCAGCAAACTTGCTGAGGGTACTCTCTATGCTCTGTCCATTTTGCTGACAAGGGTGTTAGGCAGCACCAGCCCAAAAGCCARCCCCATTGACCAGAACCCGAGTGTGACTTTCTGTATTGTTAGATGATTGTAGGTTGTAAGATCATTTAAATCTATCTGCTGAGACAAAGCACTCTCATACCAGAGAACTGAAGGCATGTACTTGCAACTGATTCTGAGCAGAGACAAATAATTTTCTCCTTTTCTACAGAGGAGCAAGTAATTTTGGCATAATTTTCATCCCTCTCCTAAGAATCCATCACAGCCARAAAGGGGTTGATTTTTGAAGAGTTGGACTTTGTTTCTTCTCACAGTATTTGGGGTTTGAATCCTGCCTTGATCTCATGGGATGGGAGGGTAGAATTAATGCTTGGGGAAAACMAGTTGCTTATTGTTGTTTGTTTCTATTTTATTCCTTTTATTTCCTTGAGGTTTTGTATTGCARTAAGGAAGAAAATGAGTTCAAGAAGCTTTGGACAATACTTTCAGGCACGTGGTGTGACTCTTGGGGATGGTCCTCTGCAGGGCTAGAAGCTGGACTCAGTGATGCTTGTGGGTCCCTTCCAGCTAAGCATATTCTGTGATTCTGTGAAATATTGGTGGGAAGAAGGAATGTGACAAACACCACAGTTTTAGTGCTTGCCACAGTATGGCAGWCACCTGCTCTCTTGCAGGGGGGCAATGAGCTTTGAGCCACTTCTTTCAGAGCTCCCAGGAAGGAGGTTGAAAGCTTTGGCTCTGATCTCACCTAGTGCTTTGGCACCAAGGCACCAGTCTCACTCTGGAGGRCATCAACAAAATCACAGTGACAACTGTGACAGCACTGGCTGGTTGCCTGTGGAATATAGTATCTTACACCCTTGGCATGTGATTGTTACAAACACCACATTAGTCTGCCATTACCTCTTCTAATTGGAGGTCAGTGAAACACTGAAAATGTAATGCTCTASTTTAAAGGCCCTTGTAGTTCTTGAAAGCCAAGAGATTGTATATTAAATATGTCAAATATTTGCAGCCACACTACACTCCTTTTTAAGGAAGGAAATTGTCAGAATCAAGGACTTTACGTCAAGGTAGAGTATCAAGAGATGGATTTCTTATGATGACCTTAAATGCTCTTGAACTTTGAAATCCATATGCTGGAGTAGCAGAAYAGCAGTTGACTCTACATCCATTATAATTTAAGTAGCTCCACAAATGCAATTCAGATATTCCTAAGGTATCTGGAATAGGAACCACATCTCTCTATTCCACATAAGAGGATGAAGTGATAGACTTTGCATTGCTTTCTTCACMAATCCAGTTCAAATTCTACTTTAAGGTCTAAATGTCTGGATTTGTTCTGTCCCCTTCTTATATACCCTGGGGATTGATGCATAGTTAGGAATTTAGGAGCTTTTGTTCAGAATGCAGAACTATGGAAATGTGGTTTGGGATGCAGGCAAATGCAAAACTTCTCTTAGGAAGAATTAGTACACTACTAACTACACAATGTGAAAATAATACTAAAATATTTTTAAAAATACTCTCTGTGTTCATTTGTATTGTCATATGGGCTTTGAGATTCAATAGTTCTAAGCTTTTAATAGTAAATTGTTTATTTTTCTGTTGAGTGTCTAGGGAGCTGGAGAGCTTCTTAAAATGGAAGCGTCTGTAGAACCGTCATGCTCTAGACTTTATAAAAACGTTCATTTGTTTCAAGCATGCAAGAGAATGATTGCTTAGTAGATTAACTAAAGCTCATTATGAAAGACTATTCCTGCACCTTACTCAGTAGAACTTTTGTTTGAACTTGCAGTGGTTTGTTTTCTACTTTTCTAGTGAAKGGAGATGTTAGTTGGCTTGCTTAATCCCAAGAAGCTGCATTCCACACTCTCTCAGAAGTCCTAAAACACGAGGTGAAATAGCACAGACTGACAGACCTGTAAGCATTAAACATAGTGTTTATGGTGAACTGAATTCCTCTTTGCACCCAGGAGTTTTAAACAAGAGCTTAAGGAATTGTAGTGGAGCTTAAAGGATTGCCTCACATGTCTTAAATGATTRCATTGTTGATTGTAAATAAAAAATAGTTTTGATTTTTACAGTAAATGGGAAAATACCTTTTGCCATCAAAAAGATTTAAAAAGTCATTTACTCAGACACCTTAAATAAACACATGTGTTGAGGTCTTCAGGAACCTCAGTAGGTAGATTCTTTGCTGATATAGAGATATTAAAATGATAATGTTGTAGTAAAARTACTTGGGGTTTGTCTTCCTTCTCAAAAGTCACTGAAGAATTTCTTCCCTTCTGTTTTTCCTGGAACTTTCATATTCACTTCTCTGATTGAACTCACCTCCACTAATTAAGCATGAACACATTGCTATTTTAATTAACTCTCTTACTCACAGGGTAAGTAAGAATTCTGTTTAATGTTCCTCAGTAGGAATCTACTTCCAGCTTTTCTTCTCCCATTTGTATAGGCYTATCAGTGTTATTTCTCAAAGGTAGTGAATATTATTAACTTCATTCTACAGGAACAGAAACATTCAGGATGAAATTTGTCCATGGCTTCACRTTGATGAGGTGCTGCTCTGGGGATATAGTTTGCTGTTCTAATGGCAGTGGTTTGCTGATCCTCAGAGTTGAGTTTTCAGATGTGGATTGAAAACCTAATCAAGATGGTTATTAAAATCTTACACAAATAGTTCAGAGAACTTCAGCATCAATAAAAAGCCCCCTCTTGATATGTCTAATAGTAATAAAGGCTGACAGCACACAGTCTTTTGATCATTATAGTGTTTGTGTGTCTTGTACAGTGCAGATTGAACGGCCAACACCATCCATGATAGGGGGTCAAACACAGAAGAGTTCCACAGAAAAAGATGCTCTAAAGCCTCTTTATAGCTCTTTAATTCTTGCTTAAACCAAGTAGTCATAAAAATGGGAAATTTCAGCATAGTCCTCTACTGAAAGAAAAAAGTGATAGCTGCCCCTTTTCTCACTAAGAGGATAAATGTCAAACTTTGGCAAGCCAGCATTGTTCAGAATGAGAATGCTCCTCTGCAGAATGGGAATATTTCTATCCATCTGCCCACCCATCATTTTGCCTCATGGAGCTTGGCTGGTGGGGTGGGGTTTGATTGTGATGATAATGCTGTATTGAGGACAGATTGCTCTGGGACCACAATCATTAATTTTATTCACATATCTGGCMAAAGATCATTAGATGATGGCAGTTGTCAGTCATCACTGGCAGAGGCCAGCATTCGAGCCACTGCCCTAGCAGGGAGACACACTGCCTGCCTTTGCTAGGCCTCCTAGAAAATCAGACTTTTCTGGTTGTGTTTTTCAGTATTGTGCTAGCAGTGTCATGTAAGTGCATTTAATAGTCATTAGGTTTCCTAGGAAGGGGATTTATTCTTAGGAAAAGTTATATACCCAGGTRTATATCTGTCTGTGCCATAGGACAGTATTTAAATTCAAACAAATTTCCAGAAGAGTAGCAACTATAGTTATTTATTTGTTAGTGAGGCTCATATTACTTGAAAATAAAATGTTGGGCACTCTGTTGATAGGTGTTTGCACATCTGTGTTATACATATGGGCAAGTTTTTAAAATGTTTTCTATGGTTTTAACATGTAAATGTTTAATAGTTAAATTTTTTAACCATTTTCTCAAGTTTAACTAATACAGATCTGTAGTGCATGTGGTGGATTTTTGAATATATCTCTCTTCTCACCAGCTGTTCCTGTTGATTTTGTTAAGTGTATAAACTCCCTGGATGGCCTTCACATTTCTCAGTTTCATGGTTTTATGAAAAGGCAAAAGACTGTGAGAAGGGAGGCACTAGTTCTGTTTTAGAGTCTGTCTTCTTCACTTCTGCTTTTGAAGCTTCTCTTCTTGAAATCACATAAAATCTGTGTAAGAACAGTCTCAGAACTCATCTATTGGAGTCCCAGGAGGTAGGATACTGGCTTTTCCTGCAAGAAGAGAGAAACTAACTTCTACTGCCCAACAGCTGTGCTGAACAGAAAAACCTGTAGCAGAGCTGCTGTAATAAGCAAGGGGCAAAAAGACTGGGAAAAAGAAGAAACTACCATGCCTGAATATGTTTGGATGTGGTGGTGACCTGGGCATGACTGAGCTGTCRTGGGCACTGTGTCAGGTCACTACTGCCTGTACCAGTTCCTGCCTGGCTTCTSTCTGCCTTGTGTTTAAAAGCCTTCACACTCCCTTGGCAGTCTGTCCCAGGTTCTCACTGAGTTTCCTATYAAAAAGCTTTTGCAGGGAATAGGGGGACACCACCTGAAGGTCTCACCTGAATTTCCTTGAGTTTGAAATGGATTGMTTTGTGTTCCCTCACTGCCGTGGAAGGCAATTGGTTCTCTTCGGGTTACAGCCAACTTCTGCAGATTTAGAGACTGTCACTGTGTGTCCCTCAATTTTATTTTCCTTTAGACTAAAAACAATCAAAACAAAAGAAAAATCCACAGTTTCTCTAGTGGATTGTATTTCCTGGCCTCCTATCACTCTGCATCCTCTTCCTGGAATCTGTTTAGATGCTCAGCATATGGCATTCCATGGTTTCAGCTGAGCACATCACTCCAGCTGAGGCATTGCAAATGTGAATGCAACAGGAGGGGTTACTTCCTAACACATTGGGGGTGAGACTTTGGTTTATATGTCCTCATGTAGGGTTTGCCTTTTCCCTAACAATTCATTGTTCAGATTCAGTTTGGCATGTCTACATCTCCAAGTTACTTTTCTAAATTACTTTTTAGTGAGTTGTTCACTGTTCTTTATGTGATTGCATCTGTCAGGTTATGTAGTRTGTTGTATTTCTGGCCTTGCTGGATTGCATTTTACTATTCCAGGTAGTTTTTGCTTCTTTTTGTTACTCCTTCCAAAAAGGACTCCCTTGTCCCCTCTTTTCTGCAGTGTCTCCATGTTTCCTGTTAGCAATTAAGCTTCACCACAACTCCATACTCYCATTTAAATACTTTACAGTGGATGCATCTCTCATTCTGAGTAGTGTCTCTCTAGGCAGCTGGGGAACTGGAGCGTTTTCAGAAGAGCAGTGGCTCTGGCAGAGCTGGGAGGTTTGTGTTTCAGAGTTGCAGGCCTCCAGGCACACACAAGTTCATAACTAGTTTATGCAGTTGTTTATTAGATTTGGCATGCAACTGTTACAAAGAGGTTTAAGGAGGTAGGGCAGCTGGCAGAGAACAAATGAGAAGGTTGTTGCTCCTTTATTTGCTTGGTTATTGCAGGACTTAAGAGTCTTAATCATGGGCCACATTCAACAGTGTGCTGGACAGCATGGAAATGCAGACCATCACAGGGCRCTTACCAACCACAGCTTGAAGCAGAACAGAGAAATTAATTACATTTGGAAGACTGATAATGATAGCTATGCATTAACTWCCTAAAGGAGACAAAACCAAATTAGAACTGCTAAAAATGCAGATAAACTCTTGATATATATAGACACACGTAATCATTGCTGCCCAATAAAATTATACTTGCTGTCTTCATCCAGGGTCAAAACTGCTTGGTGGATTAGGGGTTTTCTTGTTGTTAATTAACATTCATCATCATGGTGGAAAACAGATTAACAGAGTTGAGAGTGGAAAACAACAATTTCAGATATTGGTGAGAACTTACATAGACATATGGAAGATAAAAACCTCTGAAAAATGAGTCTGTGTGGCCACTACTTGGAGCAGACTCTGCTACTGAAAGGGGGAAGGGGAAGCAAATTATAGCGAGTCTGGTACCTAAAGTTACAGTTCTTGCATTCACTGTGAGCATGATTACCTTAGAAAAGGATGCATATTAACCAGGATGATCATATAATACTATGAGCAGTTCAGTTTATACTGGGAAAATAATTTCTGCTAAATATCAGTGAGGAGATTTTGGAGACCTCTGTTCAGTGTTAGATGGCACAATCACACCTCTTAGTAATGCACTGGTGTTGCTGACCACTTTGAAGGGCAGAGTCTCCATTTACTCCATTTATACCAAACACAGAAAAAAATTGCACTAGTAACAATAAGGCAGAGCTTAAAAAGCTTAGTCAATGCTTTGTCAACAGATTTGGTGGGTTGTTTTTTCTTAAATTGGAATCACTGCTGAAAAGACAAGCTRAACATAAAGTGCTTTGATAAGTATCCAGAGATGCAAAGCTGCAAAATTGTGTAAGTGGAACACATGAGTGGAATCGTTCTGCAGACYTCTCTTACTTGTTCTCAGTATAAGAACTGAAGTAGTAAAAACTTAAAAATCACAAAATCTTGTTGAATTCTGAAAGAACATTTTTTTTGAAGGAAAATAAAGGAAGATAATTCTTTTTCAGTTCACTTTCTACTCAAAAAATATTTAAATCACTCATTTTCTCTGGGCTTTTGTCTGCTTATGATGCAGCACAAATTCATCAGTGTGCAATTTTATTAATGATAAGCTAGTTTGCATCTTCATTTAGCAGTTGATTTGATTTTATCAACACTGCTCAGAGGTACTGATAAAATATTATCTTCCCTTAGAATAATTATTTCTTCTCAGTCCTTGAGTCATCTCACAGGAGATTTATGGGACATGGAGAGCCTCTAAGAACTATTATTATTCACAGTAACTAGTGTTTCAACTGTGCAGATGAAGGATATAAAGAAAGAGATGATTTCCTTAGTTCCAGCTTCTATTCTCACAGACAGGGAAAAGTTGCTACATAAATTCTCCCTGACACTCCCTGAACTGCTTGCTCTTCATCCAATTTGTCAATTATTTTGAAAGAACCAGTGTACAGAGATCCCTGCTAACAGCTAAAAATAGTCTGAATGCAGAAAAGCTTCAAAGCATAATGCCTGAAATCACAGAGTCATATTTTACCAGTAAGGACATCCCTGAGTTTTTCTGTCTGCTTGCTGGTGGTTTTTGAACTGATAGCACTCATTCTAGTTGATCTGGTGTCATTAGAAATTTGATCTGTTGATTTATTGAGAGTTGATTATTAGTTGTGGATTATGATACTAGCTTATTGGTTTTGCTGTCTTGTTCATGTTTTACCTAAGAAAGGAAGGATTGCTGCGAACTGTCCCTAGTCTTAGGGCTTAGAAAAAAATGTTCCTCTTTTGTTACTTGTTTTTCTCTGCCCTGTTCCAAGAGTATTACAAGGGTGCTTCAGCACAGTCCTTGGTGTTCCTGGTATGAAATCCCCTCAAAGTCTYAGTTTTGACATCGGTCTGGAAACTATACCGTCAGTTGGAATTTTTGCTGGGTTGCTTTATATTTGACTTGGAATAATTTTTTCCCTAAGCATTGTTACAACAATGAATGAAAACTCATACTTCTCTTCTGCTTCTTGCTACACAATAAGTGATTTTTCTTCATTGTACAAATGACTGCTACAAATCTGAAAACAATAGCACTGTCTCCGCAGGAAGCTTGAAATCAATACCATCTGAACCTTAGAATTATTTTTTCTAAGTTAGCACCCCAGGTACTTTACAGGACTTTAGTTTTTCCTTGACCATTCTCAAAGGATTTTTTTTTCTCCTTCTCCTACCATTTTGGGTTTTTTTTAAATCATGTAGGGGTGCAAATGAGTAACTTTAARTTCAAGTTTATCTCAGAAAGTAAATTATATCTAGCTATAATTTGAGTGAGAAAATGGATATGGAACTGCTTCACAATACTTTTAATGACCTATTTATTTCAGTAAGTACTTCAGAATAAATATTCACAGGAAAGGGATTCAGAACTGATTTTGAAACCTGCACTGTCTGGTGTATTAGATCTCTCTTTTCTTTCTAACTAAAAAGCATTAATGATTTTTTTTTATATTCTACGAGCCACATGCAGAATTTTTGTAGGTGTTTAGTGATTTATAGTGCTTCTGATTTTGRGTACCCAACTTGACATCAGTAAACATGGTCTGATTCTCTAAGGAAGAGGGAGCAGAGCTCTCTGAAGTTGCCTGGCCGTTGAAAGTCATGAACAAAGCTTCTTGGCCATGTAAGCAAATACATGGATCCTCTTGAGGCTTTGACACAAGCTGACACTTGACATCCCCATTTTCAAGATTGAATTTGCTCTGTGCAAGAATTTTTGGGTATGAGCTTACCGGTGAAATTTGAGCACCTGMACTGTGTAGATGCCCCAACATTAGGGAGAAAATCCAACAGTGGTTGTGTCATTTTCCTAAAGCTTGTAAACACTCAGCAGTGAGGCTATGTTGAGATGGCCAAGAAAGTTTGAAGCAAGATGGAGTCAAAACCAGGGAAGGTGAATTAGTTACTAATTCTAGTTGCTAGTTACTAGTGAATGTTAGTTAGTTAGCTAGTTACTAGCTAGTTTGAGTGAATGCATCTCTCTCATCTCTCAGCGTGTCAGATGGGGTGTGTCACCACATCATAAAACCTTGAATAAGAATAGTTATTGTGAAGTAGCTTGCAAAAAGTAAGTTCTTCCTCTTGCTTACCCCATGGTAAGTTCCCTTTACGTTTTTGTTCATGGAGTGTTTCTCATTACAATTTGAACTGATTTCCAGCATGGTAAAAATGAATAGTGTTTATTTTCTAATGCCTACACACTACTGCAGTGAGTTGTCTCTTGTCAGAGCAGTTTACTGAGTGAAGTAAAGCTTGATTAAATGAAAGAAAATAGACTAGCCAGCAGCTGTTATTTATGATTTTATTCATAATGGTGTCCTACTTCCATCAAGACACCCCTTTGTTTGTCTCATGCTATACTACTTCACAGTTGTACATTTCCTGAATGCATAAACACAGAGGTAATTCAGAAAAGAGACTGTAACTTACAAAGGCCCCTGGGACATTTTTCTGTTTAACATGACTACAGTGTATATTTAAATGAAAAGGTAAATTTATCTGTCTCATATCTGTCTGTCTTTTTACTGTACASTAAGTCATCTTCAAGACAAATTGATGAAAGAAGAGGAATAACTGTACTTGGCAGATTTAAATTATTCTGCTGCAGGAGGGTCTGAGATTGCACTGAAAGGGGCAAAGGATAAACAGAAGAGGCAAGAAGCCTCTCTACAGAGGGTAGAGGGTGTGTGAGGATCTCATTGGATCCCATTTACTTCTAATGCTTTATGTAAGGGGGATGATACCTTTTAACTTATTTAGAAAAGAGTGATTTAAAAGCAGTTTCTGCCATGCCAGTCTTGCAGGATTTCTCATCTTTCACCTGTATTTTTCTCTTGTCTTCCCTGCATCCTCCCACCACCCTGTTAGGCAGCTGAACCTAGTAGCAAGGAGACATTTCCTGTAAAAGACCATCTCCTGGCACTTTGCCTCTGTCAGTGTGAGTCTGCTTTCTGTGCCGGTGGGTGGGTGGGTGGTGAAACAATTTCTTCTGAGCAGTTTCTTGATTATTTTCATAGTGCTTTTGCAAATGTCTGTGGTGGGTGTCCTTCTTTCTGGGTTTTACCTGCATGAATTTTTACTGTACTGAGTTACTTTGGCCCCTCTCCAGCTCAGTGTTAAGCAAGCTTTGCAACCCATACAGAATTGCTTTGAAGSTAATTTAAGAGGCTTAAAGAAGATTGATGAGGATTCCCCTCTGAAGAAAGGAAACCCCAGATCCTGTAGATTTGCTCTGTTGTGGTAACAGTTCTCTGTTATTTTTCCTGACTTCTGATTCATGTTCTATATAAGAATACAAAAACTGGTGTTTGGTAAGAGCTGCTCCTACGTGTGGCCATTGGCTGGCTGCCAGAGCTGCCCATGGGGCCACTGCAGCTCTYACACTTGGGTCCATGCCACTGCTGCAATAAATGGGGAGTTTTGCTTGTGMTGTACTATGATCTTTAACCTCAGACTAGTGTCTGTTTTGTAAGATCAGAGGTGATGAGGGGTGGAATGGGCTATGGACAGATGGTGAGGAGGGCAGCACATGATTCTGCTTGAATCAGTGAGTTTTCTGCCCTGGCATCTCAAGGGAGGATTTCTCCCTGCCTGCCAGCACTGCCTGTTCAGACTTGCTTGTGTGAGGGCAGGGTCTTTGTGACTTGCCTTCCTCAAGCACCCAGTGTTAGGACTTGTCAGTGGGAGATGTTGCTATCTGGCATTGTTCTGGCACTGTTATCTCTGTACCTAAACATAGGTTTGAAAACTTTGATGCCACCATCTGTGAAGGAAGGCTTTCTCTAGGGACTATTTCTTTAAGTTTACTGTTCCAGTCACCTTTCAAAGATACTGGTGTGGGATTTTTAAAACAGTGAACATTTAACAAAGCATTTGTGACATTTGGTGAAATGTGAGCAATGTTATGTGATTTACTATGAATTCCTTATACTTTTCTTCCCCAAGTGTCAAAACACAAATGTTGGTGTGTGATGAGAAATCTTCACTTTACAAGGGGAATACTTTATGTGAAACTCAGTTCCAAGYAGTCATTCCCTGTAGCCCCTGTGCCAGGGGTTGCTGGCACTGAACAGTGTGTTTTGCCTCCCCAGTGCTGTCTGTAACTTTATGGTGGCTGCAGCAGTGTGTGAGGGCAGCTGCTCTTACCTAGAAGTAGAAAAAATTGCTAAATCCCACAAAACTGCCAAATCCTGTGTTTGTTTCAAATGAARAGGAATTATCTCAGAAAAACTGTGCAGGACATATTGGAAAAAATTATTCTAAAGGCGTTGTTGTGGTGTTAATAAACCTAAATTATTRAACATGAATTTTTAATAAGGAGCATTCCAGCTTGATTTATATGCCATTTTAGTTGCTCTTTGTAAAATTTTTTGGCATTTCACACAATGGATGTCAGTTAATGACAAGTGTGATTCTTACCTGTTTTTAATCAAGCACACACAGACATGGAAACAATTGCTGTTTCTGGTATGTAATACCTAATCTTGAAAGAGAATTTGGGAGAGATACTATTAGAATAACTATTGGCTTCCTATGAATAATTAGCCTGCTGTGACTTAGGGGGTGTTTTCAAGTCTCAGAAATTAAAGTTTCTAGTCATGTATAAAATTCATGTTTTATCTACAGGACACAGCTCTTTCTTGACAAATTAATCACTTTTTGACTAGATTTTAATGCTTTACCATTAATGAGCAAGTCAGGCAAAATATAAAAGATTTGTGAACATTCAGATACTGTTCACAGTTATAAAAATACATACAATTAGACCCAAATGGACAAGAATATATTGGATATGTGTTTTACAGCTACATTTCAAAACTTGTGTTGAATCTTACCTTAGAAGGTGAATTTTAAATGTGTAAAGGATTGAGGTTGGTTTTTGTTTAGAAGGATTTTAAGTTTTGTAAAAGCAAGATGAGTTCAGGTGCACTTTTCTTACCCAAACAATTATAATTACATACATCTTTTAATCTCTCCATTATTTAAACACATAAAATAGTTCCAAAAGGGAGAAAATGTAAAACTAAACACTCAGAAGTTGCTGGGGTTTTTAATTTTTAAAAATTGGAGTTTCTATTCAATGTCAGTAATTTTAGGTATTTTTAGTTATGTGGCACAATGTGAGTATGCAGACAGATTAGTTTTATTYATTTATTGGGATGATTCTGTCACTTTCTTTAATATTCTATGGTACTGATTTCATTTTTACAAGAGAAGTGCATATTGGATGATTGCCAAAATTATTTTTACTTCTGTGTATATCAATGTCTGGCTGTGTTATCTCTGTAGATAAGTGAAAGAAAAACTTCATCTGCAGGATCTGTTTTTCAGACCTTTTGGTTTTCTAAAATACTTAGTTTTGCCTCCTGGTGACTTGAGGTGGAGAGGATGCTTCTTGTCATTGCAGAGGCAGAGGTGGATAAATGTAGAACCTTTCTGAATTTAGTTCTGTGTCCACAATGCCTGCTGGCAGTTCCCCTCTTCCCTACATGGAGATTCACCTAATATAAATACTGCACATTTAAAGCAGATGGTAACTAGGAGGACAAAGACCTTCCCAGGAATGAATAYATTGAACTTTTTGATCCTGCTTAACCCCTAAGTAAATTTACAAGCCAGAGGCCAGAGCTATTAACTGTATTTGCTTGTAAAACTTACTCTGTAAACTGGCTTTGACTAAACATCCATTGACTTTTTCTAGTGAAAATGAAGTCTAAATTGCTTTCAAATGCTAAGTTTAAAAATCAAAAGAAAGTAACACACTATAAATACATATATATGCAGTAAAGAAGAATGATTAAGATTGGGCTCTGTTTCACTTACATTGCTTAATTTTAATGTAACTTGTAGCAATGAGTAACTGTGCAAAGAGTGTTGCTTTCTTCTTCCCTCACAATAAGTAGACTAGAAGCTATAAATGCATACTTCAGGCTCTGCCATCTGAATTTGAAGGTGTTTCTGGCCCTGAGACCCCACTGCCATGTGGCACAGGGACATTAGAGTGAGACTGATAGTTACAGCTATTCCAGGGCTGCTCTGCTGCTCCAGCACTGTGGTCCTAGAATAGCACCAAGGGCTGCAYGCAGCAGGAGTGCCCTGTCAACCACACAGCATTGCTCTTGCATTCCTAAAGGCTGAAGATACTTATTTTTAGCATGTCCCTCTTTGAATGGTGAGTTTCAGTATTCATAATAATATTTCTGAAGTGTTTTTCTCCATCCTTTTCCCTTCAAATTAATTTTCCTAACTTGTCCTCTTCTTATATATGTTGACTTTAGTGACTTAAGACCTTATTGGAAATTATATGAACAATGAGTAATATAATGTGATTGGCACAAGTGGATCTCTCCTATCTGTGATAACACAGGAAAAGGTAGTACCCTTTTATGACCATTTAGCACTGTAGARGCTGACAGCATCTAAAGTTAGGCATGAAACACCATCTTGGGAAATCCTTTTTAGGTCTTGCCCTTTGCAGTTTACCTTAATCTTTGAGATAGAAGCACGTCCCTTTAGTGGTTACATGAATAAACCATTGGACTTACTTCAGAGATAACAGCTAATTTAAAGGTGAGATTGAATCAGTTGTTGAAAATAATCTATTTGGAGAAGCTTAAATGCCTTCACATATCTTAGTGTCTCACTGAATTGATTTCTGCCCCCCCTCTCTTGTGTTCTTGGAAGGAGAGGTAAGAATTATTTTAGCAAAGATAGTTCCGAAAACCCTTAAATTGCAAATTTAAACAATGACATGCAGCTTGGCATGCATCTTTTTCTCTGTTGAGATTTCATTTAATGGTATGTTATTTTATCCTAACTGATGACAATAAAAGCCCTACAGAAGTCAGTTTTCAGGGAGTTGTAATATAAGATATAAAGTCGTCATTCAGAAACCAGCAGTAAGGTTAGTGGCATACTTTAATCATCAGGAAAGGACTGGCYAACTGCAGTAAGTTTCTGGAAATACAGAAAGGCCAGGTGCTTGCTTCCTGAGAATTTCCAGCAACAGCTGGAGTTGGCAGATGACGTTTTAGGGAAGAGTCTCTGGAAATCCTCATCATCAGCCTCAGTAGTTCTCCTGTTCATCAGTTATTTTATTGGTTTATAGTAACTATTTAAAGTAAAAATCCATTATACTCTACTGTTCTGACAAGCACTTTGTCAGTTAAGATACAGTTATGGCAGTTGGAAACAGTGATTTTATCTGTGTAGAAACACCCTTAGGCTTTTGGTTTTTTTGTTGTTTTCTTTTTCATCTACTGTGGGCACTGTGAAATACTGAATTTTTATCTTTAATATGTTTAGAGGTTTTGGTAAAGCCTTTGGAGGGAGATGTGATTTCATTTGCAATTTCTCATATTTCTTTAGCAATGATTAAACTAAAATTAAATGTGATTACTTTGTTTTCAGCCATGTGGATTTACATGTTTCACATTACAGGCAATGCTCGGAATAAATGCATTGCATAGGTTCATATTACTGATGAGGTTCATGTGCTGTAAAAATAGAACCTGTTGATCATGTGCTTTACAAATCACTGTAGGACTATTTCCTTTAAAAGCAGAGATTGTAAACATGCAGCTAAATTGTAAGAATGTRTCATTCTTCATTTACTACTTTTTGTTCTAATTAGAGTCGAAGCTGCAGCAATGTTAAAGCAAGGCAGTGAAAAGGAATCAGACTGAATTTTAGGACAAGCAATAAGCTGCATTCACAGCCACATGTTTTTCTTGATTGGCAAAATATAACACAGTGGATCCCACATTAGAGTATTCAGGCAGAGACATGCATCAAAACAAGATGTGGGAACTGTATTAACCAATTACAGTCTGTGTTTGTGTACATGGAGTTCAGCTTTCAACTTCACCCAGTGCTGTGGCAGCAATAGAAAGATGTATGAAAGCATGTGCTGTAATGATACTTTGTGTTTTGGGAGCTGGTTTCCTTTCAGGAAGAAAGCCAGTGAGCAGTTCAGTTGTATTATTTGATGGATTGGGGATTCTGCAAGGTTCTAGTTGCCTAGTAATGTCTGAAAATGCCCCAAAGTGCTACAAAAGTTTCTGTCATGGCTTGTGTTACCACCCTGATGAGTTTGAAGTGTCTCTGAGACAACCTGAAAGACTGGGCAATGCTTAGTCCACTTTTGCTGGATACAGACTTGCTTTGGTGAATTCATCTGTGCAGGAAATCTGGTTTTAGTTCTGTTTGTTCTCTGTGCCAGCTCAGTCTTTGCTCCTTTCACATGTGATGGACCATGCAGCCCTTGTGTTTGGACAATCTTCCCTTGAAGAGAACTGTATTCTTTTTGTAACATTTTSTTAAATCCTCTTGTGTGTAGAGTTGAAGGATAAGATGCCTAAAGGTGATACCAYAATACCCTTTGTATTGTCTCTTCTTGATACATTTTCCAGAGCTGCTAAGCAACCAAGCAGGTAGTGCCCAGTACTAACCCTGACCTGGGCAATTGGTGCAAGTTGCTCAGAAGGTTTTACCCATCAGACCCCACAGAAATGGTCACCTCTGCTTCTTTGTTGACAGCACTTGTGTAGTTACAGCAATAAGAGCATTTTGTATTTCTTTTTCTCTTGTCTTAGGTTTTCTACCCTAGCAAAGATGGCACTAAGATCCCAATGTTTATTATTCACAAGAAAGGAATTACATTAGATGGTTCTCACCCTGCCTTCTTGTATGGATATGGAGGCTTCAACATATCAATTACGCCAAGCTACAGGTAAGCTGGGTGATTCACACCTTCTTCTGAAGTATCTGGTATTAGCAGCTGTCACCATGAATCTGACAGGATGCATTTCAGGTTCCTGAGAAGCAAAATGAGGGCCATAAGGGCTGCCCAGGCATCATTTGTCTGCTTTGTTAGTTCTGAATTTGAGGGTGTGACCCAGGCTCACAGAAGAAATTATGTCAGAGCAGAGAAGTGCTCTGCTCTCCTGAGGTTTACAGCAGTCACCCTGCCCTTAGGATTACACCTTAACCTCTTCTTGCTCTGTCACTGAGTTCAACAGAAAAACATGGACAAATATATTAAGGAAATATTTGAGCCCGTTGCTGAACTAATAACATAGGAAATTTTCTTTATTCCAAATGAAACAATTACCTATGTCTAAATATTATAGAAAATCAAGTGTTTGACTAACTTAATGTTAATAATTAAAATTTGGCTACATTTTCATATTATATTTTTGAGATTACATCAGAAACAAAATCCTTCTGTGGCCCATATGATCAGGAAGGAGGATTGTGTCTTGAGACACAAATGATACTGTCCTTACAAATGCAAAGCAACACTTTGTAAACCAAAAATGCCGTGTTCAGATCAGGCTTTGTAGCTCTCAAAAGCCATAAGCTTTATTGCATAGATGATCTCTTTAAAAAAAAGGCTTATTTCTTAAGCAAGGCAATTTGAATAGACTTGCCAAGAGGCAGTGCTTGAATATTTCAGAAATGCTCCTAGGTGAGGCAAAGGAAAGCAGAAATGGAAAGGGCTAAATAGAGAACAGTTTTTCAAGAAGCAGAAGAGCAGCTCACTACAGAAAAATAATCTATTATAAAACAATCCTATTAGGTTTAGGTGCTACCAGTCTTGCTTTAGAGTTAGCACATTTCAAGAAATCCTTTATAGTGCTTGCCTTTCTTATTTGCTGTGGTTGTATTTCTGAATAGCATTTTACAGTTTCTTGTCCTTTTTAGCAAATACCTTGTCTAACAATGGATCTCCCATCTTGTACTTTGTGATTATTTGTAAGCTTTTTTATCTGCCTCATAAAGCTACACTTCTAATTTCCTGTGGTTCTTGAGAGACACAATTATATAACTAGCATAGTTTCAAAATTGTTTTTTACTTAGGTTTAACCACTGATTTATTACAGTTTATTGTAAATGCTGAGAACTGTTATAAAACTTACCATGTTTTTATTTTTAAAGAATGTAAAATTAATATTACATATCTATTGATTTAAGGTAAAATTTCACATACTGCAGAGCTGGTTGCTGGCAGACGGAGAAGGTATTTCACGGTCCCTATTTCCACCTCCCATCCATTGGCCCTGGTCCTTGCTAGAGCCTTTGCTAAGCTGATTTACCTCACAAGAATGACAGAAAACTATCCCAGCAAAACGGAGTGGGTGGTTTTCTGCCATTTTGGCAAGCTAAAAATTGATTCTCGTAGGAGTCCAGCAAACAGCAGCAAAAGGGTGCAGCTGACATTTAGAAGAGAGGAAGATGGGAGGTAGGAGCAGTGACCTACATTTTCCTGAACCCTGTGAAACCTTCATTAYACAGTTCATAAATTAAGAATATGAATCTGTAACAGTCCCTTAAAAGTAAGTGCACAGAGAACTATCAGTGAACTCCAGATCAAAACATATTGTCCCACTGCCAATGTAAATAAAACATGATTGGCCACACCTCCCTCTTTACTCTTTCCCTGTAATAGCAAGATATGATTTCTCAGCTTTCTCTTTCTAAAAGAAAAAGTGTTTCAAAAGTAGGCAGACAAAATCAGGGAAAGGAAATTGTAAGAGAGAATTTATGTCAGAAAGGCAGGATATCCAGTTCRCCCTTTACCTGGCAGATTCCACTCATGTTATACTCCATCTCTGGTACTATGTTCTGCAGTACTTCACAAGCAGTTCCCAAATCCAGGTGCTGTTCCATCCACAGCCCAACACCATGATTTGGTGGTGGGTTTTTTTGGTGKTTTTTTGGGTTTTTTTGGTTGGTTGGTTGGTTGGTTTTTGTTTTATTTTATGACCACAGGCATGAGTGCTAGAAAGCAGCCACAGGATGGCCAAGGCTGAGGCTTGCCACATCMCTCACCTGATTCTGAGCCGAGATGTAGCCATGGAAATGTAACCAGTAGGAATGAGCTTGCCTTTAAAAAAAACAAACAAACAAAAAATTCCTGGCTAAGTACTCCTAGGCTCTTTTACTTAAACTTAAGACTCTTAAAGCTTTCCACAAAGCATTCCATCATCTCCTTTCCAGTGGTTCAGTTCTATCCTGTATGTCTTCCAGCCTGCACAATATTTTCTTACTGGTATTTCACACCCATTAGCATGAGCCAGCTCTCTGGTTTGGGGAACTTATTTCTGCTTAATTCACAAGCTGATGTTCCTTTTCACATCAAAAATTTAAAAAAAAATCTTTTTCACTGAAAGCAACAGAAACAAACCAACAGGTTACAGGATCCAAAAATAACTACAAGAAAGATAGGCCAAAGTCATTAAGTCAGTTACAGTAGTGGTTTATTTTTGAATGCAAGCATGCATTTTTCATATGCTTTTCTGGACTGGGGAGCTTCATTTGGTGGCATTTTGAGATGGTGCTTGYTAGAGCACTGTCATTAATTACACAGCCCACATAGCAAGTGCAAGTGAAGGCTGATGGAGCTGATACCAGTGGCTTGGCAGAGCTGCTGGGGAAATGCCATCACAAACCCACCACTGATGCCTCAGATTTGGCTAACTACACTGTAGGAACCAGCATGTTTCCCTTCACTGTTGTGTGTGTGCCTGCGTGGGTACAGGAGAAGCAATTTCTAAGTCATCCTGGAATACAGCTGGTTGTGCAGCAGACTGTGAAATTGCTTGTCACTGCCAGGATGTTCCCAGCCTTTAAGCAAAGAGGTGGTGCAGGGAAGAGAGACTGTGAGCCTGGAGAAAGGTCAGGCACCAGAGCAGCCCTCAGTGCAGAGTGGAGGATTACTCYTTTTGCTTATTCTGTTACTGCTCTCTTCAACTCCACAAAAGCTTAAAAAGCAACCAAGTCCAGTGGCTCAGGATTTCTTCCCCATCACCTGTGCACTAGCCTGCATTTTTCTGTCAACTCTAATACCTCACAGCAGATCAGTAATTCTGGGGAGGTGTTCTTGGTCTGTGAAGCACAGCTCCTCACGTTGTTCTCTAAATATCTGATTTATTATTTCTTGGTTTATGCTCCTTAAGAGTGATTAGAGGGTCTGGAAGGAGCTCTCCATGGTGGGAACTATTTTCCGATCCCTCCACTGACTCCATCTTGACCCTGTTGCCCTTTCCTTTACCCTGCTTCCAGGAGAGAAGGAAGAACAGGGATAATGAGCAAAAGGCTACAGAGACTGTTGGGAAGAGCAGGGAGCCAGACTTTGTTTTGCAGAATGAGACATTTCATAGCCATGCAGGTTGACTGGGCAGTTTGCTGTGACTCAGACACCAAGCTGACTTGAAATCAAATCTGGAAGCAAGAATCCACCTGGAAAAACRCAGCAGGCAGTAATAGGGTTGTGTGTGAAACTTGAGCTTTGTGCTGTCTAATTACTTGGAATTTTCACTTTTAAAAAAATAATAAGTTTGGATTTTATACTTATAAAACCTGGTTCCTTGAACTTAAAGTTCAAGAGAAGAACTTTGAGAAGATTTGTTACAAATACTCAAAATATTGGTCAGACTGGGGTCCTGACTCACCATGATCCTTCAGATGGGCACAGTTTCTTTCAGCAGATGGAAGAGGTGGACTCTGTTGTGGAATATCTTATTTTTTAAAGTATTCTCAGGCAGTATGTTTGGGAAGCAAGCTCTTACCTTACCTGTAATTCTTACTTGCTACTTCTGGTTATTAGGGAATCAAGTAAATTTGGATCAAGAGGTCCAAAGTTTGAGGTAGACAGGGAAAAGAAGTGCAGAATATTTTGGAAGGTTTTGTGACTCTACATACCAAAATTTAAGAAGCCACAGTCTCATGAGGCAACCTCCTGTCAGGTTACTCCACATTAACTATGTAGTAACCCGTTGAAATTTAGAGTCCTGGAGTTTGACAGAGTAATACTCTCTGACCTTTGCACRATGTGCTTATAGAATGTCAATCTTGCATTTGATCAGCATGTCACAGCAATCTAAGGAAAAKGAAATTCACAGTGATGGTCTTAAGAATTTATTTTACAGAAGCTGAGGTAATTCATGGCTCCTGAGCCATCTGATGGGCCAGATAACCAGCCTAGGTGGAAGGTTTTCYTTTGATGGTTATGAAAATGCAGAAATCTCTTACCAGTTATCCTTGTGCTTTCCTTTTCATTTCCTTACTYCTTGATATATACTCTCAARAACATGTGCCAGTACATAGGTAATTRCTTTGGGAGGTATGAACACTTCACCTGTTGTGATACTACATCCACAGGAGACACACTGTAGGACTGCCATTTTTCAAACCATTTCTGGTAAACAGCAGTGGGACTTAAAGGTAAAAAGACACAGCCCTTGCCCTTGTGGTCGAACAAATTTATTTTCTGTAGACAGTGGTTTCTGGGTGAGCAAAGAATTTAAGTAAATAAGAAATTTAAACCTACTAGAGGGGAAAAAAAAAGACTTGTTAAGGTTAAATGTTAATATTTTACTTGTCTCCTTTGCATATGTGTGGTTGGCCTCCTGCAGCTTCGGCTATGTTAAGCTACTGCCTCAACAGATAAAAAATTAACACTTTTTAATTGTTAAATATAATTTGATTACTTCAGTCCATTTAAAAAAAAAAGATAGTAATATATTTGATACTTTTGCAATTTGGCATTTTAAAAAAATATGCTATTTTCGCTTTCAGACAGTTTCGGGAGATAGTAGGGGAGGCAGAACCTATAATTTTATGTTATACTATTTGTTTTGTATTTAGCAATGTAAGAAGAAAATGAGTAAGAATGGGATTAGCCAGCTGCTGACTTGACTGCTGACCATGGCACAAAAGAATGGTAGAGACAGAATTTTTCTTTGCAAACACAATATTGCAAAGGTCCAAAAAAAGTAAATTAAGCAGAAGTTAGGTTGAAAATACCTGCTCATAAACAAAAATCAAGTGCTGATCTTAAGTCTTAATTCTTTGATTTCTTCCTTTGGGCTAAATCTTCCTTTCCTCTCTGTAGAAGTGGAGGTCCCTTAAAGGAGGAATGATTCAGAAAGCTGTGGAGGTCCAGTGGTACTGCATAACTCTGGTCTGCAGACTAGACTAGACTAGACTGCWGGCTTTGAAGATAATTTTTGTAAATGGTGACACATTCTGAGTGGTCATCTGTTRGGCCAAACCACTGGCCACTCTCCTCTGAAGAGCAGAACTAAGGGAGGAAGAACAGACCAGCACTGGTTCCTTCCTCTCCTAAAGCTGCTGGGAGTTTCATTTCCGTGGATAACCATCAAAAAAGCCTGACTACTCAGGTTCGCCATCAAGAGGGACTTAATTCACAATTTCATCGTTGACTTCGGGAGAGATCTTTCCCTCAAAGTATTTTTGCAGAAGTGGTAGGTGTATAAAAATTGGAAAATAAAAATAATCCTCTTATCTGTTTGCTTTTTCAGTGTGTCAAGGCTTATTTTTGTGCGACACCTGGGAGGTGTTCTAGCAGTGGCGAACATCAGGGGCGGGGGCGAATATGGAGAGACCTGGCACAAAGGTAAGTCAGTCAAAGCACAGGAACAAAACTGCAGGCTTAGTAATGAAAATTGCAACATTTTCTGTTCACTCCTTCTCCCATGCTCACATCTCCTTTTGCATTTTACTTATTCTTCACAAAAGTTGATCTTTTTCCATACTTACATGTTAGATCTGTACGTTGCCCAGTGTTAATTTGATGGTTTTCATTAGATTATTTTCATTTTTGCAGCCTACTTAAAAACAGTTTTGTCTAAAGACAGTGTTTTCCAACAAAATCACTGAGGTTTTTAAGCAATGTCAAGTTCCCTGGAGTTAAACACAGGAAAATGCAGCTATTTATATTGAATTGATCTTAAAAAAATGTCTGCCTATTGCAMAAAACCTGGCTTGCTTTCACATACCTCCTTCATTATTGCAGGTTCCCAATTCTAAATCCCCAAGACAACAACACTGACTGTTTAGACTTTCTTGTTAACAAACACACACACACAAAAAAAAATTTGCAGAACTTTTTGGAAGGTGTGAACTCTTGAGTTCAGAATATAAACTCTTCTGTATTGTTTTTGCATAATTTATGAATAGACCTTTTTTTTTAAATAATTGATGAATATGACTTGAAAAATGTCTTCACCAAAAGGATTTTCMAGCAGTAGAACAGGCTGCCCATGGAAGTGGTTGAGTCACCGTCCCTGGAGGTATTYAAAAGACACATAGATGTGTCTTTAGGGACATGGCAGTGCTGAGTTAACAGTTGAACTTGATGATCTTAAAGGTCTTTTCCAACTTAAATGGTTCTGTGATTCTGTGATTGAAGTTCATATGAAAACCATCAGCTCCAGAAGTGCATTCACATAATCCCCTCCGAACTCTTGGGGGATCCAACTTGTAGGCAATCATTTGACCTTTTAKGGTTTTCTTTAAGCTGACTGTCATGCCACAGGGAAACTCAGTCCTGTCAACTCACAGGGAAACACTGAAAAGCTGTCAATCTCTTTTCCCCTTTTCTGAACACTTYTGATGTATTTCAGTCCATGTTTTTCCCATCTTGTCTTAATCATTTAATTGTCTTTGTCCACTTGCCTTATTGTTGACAACTGTCCACATTCCTCCACCAGGGGAAAAAGCTTGGAARAGTCCTTCTCATCTCAGGAGCATTCCTATCCTTATTTAATGGTGACACTTTACTCATATTCCAAGAATCTGGTGCATAAGTTGCTGGGAATGTTGTCAGCAAGGCAAATGTACCAAAACAATGGTGCTTATGATCTARCAATTTGCCATGGCAGTAAGCCATAATATCTTTTTATCAGACAAAATGGTATTTCCAGATCATTGCATCTTGATTTTACTATTTCATCTGTGGTAACTATTTGTCTGGGTCATTTCCTCACAATTGAGTTAATTATGTAATAGTTTCATAAATAGAAGCTGTATGTGCTTGCAGATACAGGATATTATTGCTAAAGATGAAGTATCCTTCATTAATTTTAATTTGGAGATTGATTTGTAGTAGATTTTAATAAAATTTATTTTAATATGATAATGCTTCTTTGATGCACCTATTTCCTGCTTGATTTTGACCCAAGTCTTTTATTGCAGTTTGAAATAAAATATGTATCTGTTCTTTTTTAATTCCAGAAGCAATTACAGAAGGTTTTTTTGCTTAGGTTTAATTTTATAAATAGGATTCTGACCTTACACCAGCCTGGTGTTTTGAGCAAGGARTAAAATTTATTTCTCCTTTATTGCCACATGCTTAAAGACTTTTTTGTTGTCCCAGTATGTCTGTTTTCAGCGGTCTTGGTAATACAAGAATGATGTGTATTTGTTAAAAAAAAACCACAAAAACTTACAAATGTACTGGTTCCAGTTCTACCAAATCTTTATGACTAAGTGTCAGACTTACCTTGCTAAAGTTCTGTGACACAGAAACAAAGGTATTACAAAACTATTGGTTTTTTAATGGTTTTACAAAACCATTGTAAAYTGGTTGTCTAAGGATCACTTGATGGAGAATGAAGCTAAAGAGACATCTCAAGACTGTAGCTCATCTAACTTAATTTAGGGTRAAATTAATTGTCCTGGAGGTTCCTGGACCATAGGGGGAACCGTAGGTAATAAGCTTGGAATAAACCTCCAGCTTTTAAAGAAAGTAGAAGAAACTGGACTTCCATTTCTGCATCCTATAAGCCCCACTTGCCTGGCTGGGCCACTGCCTTTGCTACAGGAATGCAAGGATTTTCTTCCTAGTTCCCATTTCTTAGTAGCATTTAATTGGCTGAGATTACCATGGGCTTTAGGTATGATAATGTTTGAGGAGGATCTAGTTTTAGTCTCTTGCTAAACAAGCAAGATTTGGACAACTGTGCATTCTCTAAGCTGATAGTCTTCTATTAAAATAATTCAAAGATTGTAGGGAAAACCATCCTTTTCCTTCCCTATTCCACCCTGCAAAAATTTTTATTCAGACCTAGAAGTCTTCTCAATGATGTCATCAGAACCAACATTTTCTGTCATTATTTGTTCCCTTATACATATGATGATATTTGGAATTTCATTCAACATGATGGCAGTATCTTAAGCATTTCCATATTGAAAATTAATTAATAAAATTTCAAAGCAAGATGGAACTCTGAAGTCTCTTTTTGACCATAGCTTTATATCATCTGGTTTGAAAACAACTAAAAGGAAAAAAAAGTAAATTACCAGCCACATATTATATATCCAGGAAATTAGAAGTGCTTATTTTATATAGCCTATTTTATAAGCTGAATCTTTATTGCCTTAAGAAACTGTCACTGAATTTAATGATGTTAAAGTCCCATTAGCTTCAACYTCAAGTGTGTTGTATTGTGGTCATTTTGTATATATTTTGCTGTGCAAAGCTTTTAGCTTTCCTTTCACTGGTTAGGAACATTACCTGGCACTCACTCTGCAGTATAGGTATGTATTATTCAGAGTTTCTGAAAGCATCAGAGTTATTGACAGAACCATCTATAGCCTCTCTGTGTTGACAGAATCTTTCATTTCTGCTGTTTTTCTGAGCAGCATCAATTTTTAAAATGTTCATGAAACTGGAATTGTTCCCAGGTATTTTTGGACACATGTTTTTCTGAAGAGATGGTATCAAAAGGATTTTATGGTATCAACTGATTTGTTTTGTTTCCGTGCTAGGTGGTATCTTGGCCAACAAACAAAATTGCTTTGATGACTTTCAGTGTGCTGCCAAATACCTCATCAAGGAAGGCTACACATCCCCAAAGAAGCTGACTATTAATGGAGGCTCAAATGGGGGCCTCTTAGTTGGTAAGAACTGCTTGTCTATTTCCCAGATTTGTTGCTGGGCTTATTAAAGTAATCAGATGAAAATTGATGAGATCTGCCTGTCAAAAGCTGCCAGAATGTCAGTGCATTAATGTATACCAGGTGTTAAATATGTACAGTAGTACTTCATTTGCTGCTTGCATAGGACATTGGAATTCTGCAGTCTCTGCAAAAGCCCCACAGTTTTGTGTGGTAAGAGCTAACCCTGTGGTGGAATCACACAGAAAGTAAGAATGGTTTAAAAAACATGGGGTTTGTTATCTTTCTTTCTTCAGGTTAACTGCTGAACTATTAATTTATGTAGCATTGGGAAACTGTGTGTGGTCTGTTACAAATGCATCTTGTTCACTTAAAATTCACTGCTGTGTTCTTAAATTCAAGAAAATTAATAGCCTTCTCTTAAACAGAAGTCTTGTCACAGAAAGATCTCATATTCTGAGCAGTCTAGGAGCTACAAAATCTATTTCTAATGAGATCCTTATCTGAAAGTAACAGAAGAAAAAAGGAGGTGATTTTATGTGCAATTTTGAAAGGAAAATGACACACAAAGTAATAGTATCAGGGTCTGTTTGCTTTTTTTTAAGCAGTATGAAAGGTGACCATATAACAGATTTGAGCTACTTATGTGAGAAGGGGGTAAAAAAGGCGCCTCAAGTTCATAAACCACTGAATTATAGAAAATAAGCAGTTTTCCTAGGCCCACTCTGCTTGCTCTTCTTTTTGTATTTATTAGCTGCTGAATATTGACTCTATTGATTTTATTMTGTTTTTCAGTGAATTAGCATCCAGCATGAGAAACAGAATTTGGAATKATATAGATCTTTGGTCTAAGCCATCTTGGCTAGACCTGCATTATTACTTTTACAAAGCAATTGTTTTAAAGATCAATTAACCAGTACTTGTAAAGCTGTATTTTGGTTTTTGCTTATATGCTTTTCAATAGCAAGTGGCAGAAGGTGTTTGTGCATTTAAAATAGAATGGGTGAATATGATGAAGGATTAAAGGCTTTGTACTCCATTTGAGAATGCAAGCATTGCACAAGTCAGTTTTATGTTGGGCCTAAATATATAGTTGGAAGTGCACTTAAATTTTGAATATATTGCATAGCTTTTGAAAATACTTCTTTATTGTTATGTGGACTTCAGCTWCAGTCAGGATGAGATTCATCCTACCCAGCTTCAGTAATAAAACTCCCTGGGTTACTGGCTGAACTATTCAGCTGGGCTCCTGTGTCAATAAGGGGAAGCAAGTGACAACTACAGGAAATACATCATTCTGGTAGGAGACAGGTGTTAGGAATCTAGACCTCCCTCCTCTAAAAAATCTTGTCAGAATCCTTCCCTTGAATTTACTGGTAGATTACAGTCAAGCYGGATTTCCATGCTCTTGATGAGCCAGATGGGCATTTTCCTTGAYTGAGTAGAATCAGGTGAATTCAGGAAATTCTTATAAGGTCTTTTTTATCAAAGCGAAAATAAATTTTGCAATAGTGGTAACTCATCCTGTAGGTTCAAAGACCCACTGCCACATTTTCTTCATTCTTATTTATTGAAGAAAAAGCTGACAAGGAAGAGTATTGTCACTCTTCCAAAATACTGTTTCCTTTCAGTCAGACTAACAGGAGGTGGCTCTGAGGATGGCAGAGCCCTGAGCTTGTCTTGCCTCATTCAACTGCTAAACAAGACTTCCTTGTCCTGCAGTGTGATCCCCAAGCTGAGCAGAGCAGCACAGCTGTGAGCTCAAAACCTCCCTGCAAATGCAGTGTTTGACCTCTCATGTTTGCCTAGACAAAACCAGTTCTGACATTTTGAGGACTTATTTTCATACTGAATTTTAAAACTCAAAGTTAAGTACAGGGGCATAAAATTCACTAATAAATTGTTGTTCCAGATTACACTTTATTAATGCATATAATTATTATGGCTAATTGAAAAGGTGTAGTGTGCATGGATGAGTATCTCCATAGGTGATTTCTCACTGAAGTAACTAYGTAAGGAACTAGCAAGGAGCAATTTCTTCCAAAATCCTGAGCAACAGACAATGCTTCAAGAGACACTCTGAAATAAAGAGTATTAAAATAAAATGTTATGCTAGTTGTTTTGGCATTTGTTCCTACCACAATACAATTTATGTTCATAAAAGAAAATAGCTTGAAGAGGAGGGATCTGATCTTTAGGTTAAAACCGAAAGATCTTTTACATAGCATCTCTTTAAGGCACTATATGTACCTTATGGAAATKACTCATAAATAAAGAAGAGCTAGCACAGTTACATATCAGAGATGACCAGAAGTAAAATTTCATTTTTTGGGAAGTAAAAATCATGTTTAAATGAAGAAAATAGGGTGTAGCATAAACTCTTGGCAGAGACAGACAGACCACAGGAGACTGATGAGCGAATTGCTTCCAATATTAAGATTAGCAATGACATTTTTCTATGCTCATCAGAGGCAGGAAGCTGGCCAGACGATCTGTGGGACTTGCAGGTTAGTGAGATGTAAAAGGAGCATTAAAGGAAATTAATTGCAAAGCAGAACAACTAAATGGTCTGTTTGTATTGATGTTCCCTCCTGAGGAGAGGGTGGAGGGTTCCCTGCACGGGTCTGTCTTCCTGGGGAATATTCTGGGGAGCTGACTCCAGTTGAAGCATCAACAGGAAAGGCTTTGGAATGAATCAATCCAATGAAAAGTAGTGTGTTGCCAGGACCAGATGGTGCACATGCAGGATCCTGAGTGAACTCTGATATGAAATTGCAGGCTACTAAGCCTGAATATCTGAGGAACAGAAGGGGGCAAGTGTAATGCCAAGTTTTAAATGGTTCATGGTGATCCACAAGCTGCAGATGAGTAAATCTGGCTTCTCTAATGGGCAAGCTAATAAATGAATACCAATCAATAATAGCTGACATAAAAGAAAGAATTCTGCAGGCTGAAGTTGCAGCTTTCAAATGTATTAGAGCTATCTGAAGGAGTTGGGCTGCATGTGGGGCTTGTAACAAGTGATCTAGTTGAGGAGCTATTCTTGGATTTTCAAAAGCTGTGAAAGTCTTTGCTGAGCTGGAAGGAAAGTCATGTCATAGCAATGTCATGGTTAGCAGGAGGCAAAAAGTGGCAATAATCAATCCATTTTCACAATGGACAAAAACGAGATAAGAATAATTTGGGAAAGATCATACCTACATGTGGATGCACAGTGAATAGTTCTGAATTCATTAAGGGATTCTGGGATCCCTTGTAGTAGTGAAAATTTCTCTGCTCTTGTTTCTTAAAATTCAAAAAAGGCAGGGGAATTTGTAAAATCACCAGGGAAAAGGTTTAAATCAAGAAACAGGAATTGAAATTGAAGAACTTACAGACTATGATAAACACTGAATGAATAAACAGTAAGAGGGGAAACAGTTGTATTTACAGGGGATGTGTGTTTTGATGGCTTTTTTATAGCATGGCTTAACTCCAGCTCGGAGAAAACTGAAATAACTAGCTCATCAGATAATAATTTACAGGAGAGATCTCCCACTTGCCACTCTTATACCTTGAATACTCAGCTTGATGGGCCTACTGYAGTTGTTTTTAAAATATATGAGGCAAGCATAATTCTTAAAGAAATTGTCCCTTCCAGTTGTAGGAAGATAAAAATTGTAAAACAAGAAAATACAGCAGCAATTAACTTTGTTAATTTGAGGTTTTTCCACTGATTTTGTAACAGTCTGCTTTTAACAAAACTCTTTTCTTATGGATTTACATAGTAATTATGGAAGACAACTTTCATCACTAAATGGAGGGCTTTTGATCCTTAATGCCCTTTTCTTTCTTGAAACCAATATTTAAAGTTTAAACAGCGAATGGTTTAGGTACCTTCAGTTCAGTAGTTCAAAGTCTCATGTGCTTTAAAAGTTTATTTCTCCTTCAGTCCTAATTTGGTGGTTTGAAAGGCAGTTTTCATGGAACGACATGTTTGGTGTCTGAAGAGCACAGAAATGGCTCTTAAGTTCTTTGGAACGTACCATTTTTCAGAGTTACGTTTTTTATCCATTTGTGTATTTGCTTACAGTTTTGCTTGAAACTCTATTTGACTTCATATTCACTGCCAGCCTACTCCCAGTACGACCTGGTAGTGAACCTTTTACTGTTGAACTTAATTCTTTAAGACCTGAATACTAATGGAATTGTTCTCCTGCTGAAGCTGCCTGTGCCAAYCAGCGCCCTGACCTGTTTGGCTGTGCTATTGCCCAAGTGGGAGTGATGGACATGCTCAAGTTCCACAAGTACACCATCGGCCACGCCTGGACCACTGACTATGGCTGCTCCGACTGCAAGGAGCAGTTCGAGTGGCTGCGCAAGTGAGTGCCTTCAGATCCTCTCTGTGGCTGTCAAAACACATAGTCTGCTCAACAGTTTCCAGTGGTCATGATCAGTATCTGTTCTAGTGATTCCTTCATTTCCCACTCTGAATTTGGGGAGTTCAGCATTCCAAGTCAGTTTTGAACCAGACTATCTTCAAAGTCCTGTTGAATCAAGTGGTCCTGTTTTCAAAGGCCTTGTTTTCTTAGCAGCTTTTAACAGTTCTTTCTTTCTGAATAATGACTCTTTTAGGCTATTACAACAGAATATTCTCAAGTGGACCACTATATAAATTGTATTTTTTACCATGAGGGAGAGACAGTCACCATTGTGAATTGTATTATACAATGTAGGTTGGACTTATTTGTAGGAATTGAATGGCACTAAACCATAACAGGATCTTAATTAATTTCTCAGCTTCTGTTGAGAGTCTCAATTTTCCTGTTTCCAGCAGGATGGATCCTGCTATGGACTTGACAGGTTTTGCTGCAGTTTCCCTGCTGGCTTCTCCTGATATTTTGGACATTCCTGTGAGATGTACACATATGTCTCTCTTGGAAATAAAGAAATGTACTTGCTTCACATTTCAGAGCCAGAGATCTGTGGCCCCTATTGCACRTCAGTTGCCATTAACACAATTCTGATTAATGTAACTGAGAACTTTTCTATTCTGAGTGCTAACAAACACCACTGTGATGGTTTCAGTAGGAAAGGGCCTTCTTGTTGGGTCTTGAGGAARAAGATATGGAAACATTTGTGTGTTTTTCTCAGGTACTCTCCACTTCACAATGTCAAACTGCCAGAAGAAGATGGCATCCAGTATCCCTCCACGCTGCTTCTCACAGCAGACCACGATGACCGTGTGGTCCCTCTGCATTCTCTGAAGTTCATCGCTACCCTGCAGTACATTGTGGGCCGAAGCAGTAAACAAACCAATCCACTTCTCATCCATGTTGACACCAAGGCTGGCCATGGAGCAGGAAAGCCAACTGCTAAAGTTATAGAAGAAGTGTCAGATATGTTTGCTTTTGTAGCACGATGTCTAAATCTTGAGTGGATTGAATAGAAAAATGCTTATTACTGTCTCCTTTAGAAAACAAGGGCTTTAACATTTAAGAACAGCCACAATACAACATGGTGTAGTACTTACATTTAAGAACTACAGTTTAATATTTTGATCCAACCTGCTATGGAGTTTTCATCTTCTGTGCTTCCCTCTTTTTGGCATTTCTTTGATTTTTTTTTCTACTGCATTCCAAATTCCATTTTGAAAAGCATGTTCAAAAAAATTGCTGAGCTACTCTCAGTACTGTTGTGAAAATTTAGATTTCAAAATTAGTGCTATTTGAGCTTATTTCCTGTAAACAGTTTTAATGTATTTCACCTATAAACATATCCAGATAATTTGTAATTAAATGTAAGTACTGTTCACATACAAGATCTCTGAGCATATTTTATTTACACAGTAATTTATTTAAGAATGTAAATTGAAGGTGTTCAGTGATAACCATGAAAAACTGAAGAGATGGTAATCCAGTTACGTCAAATATTATTAAAAAGCTTATATTACATTCTGTTCATAAACGTGTTACAGTCTATAATAACGATTTTGCTAAATTGTTCTTTCTTTCCAAAGAAACTTCAAAATGTCACCAGTCTTCTCTTCTGCCATTTATTTCCGCACAGAAGAGAAGACTGGAGGCTGAAAAACTTGATGAAGTCTTAGATTCTCACTGTAATCTCAGTCAAGCTATACAGATACTCTCCAACAACCCATATGAAATTATTTCTTTAASTGTTTCTGAAGAGTAGACCAGGCACTGATTTAAATAAATGAACAAAATATAAACTAACACAAAACAAAATAAAAAACCCCACTCCAACCCAAAGCCACAGCTTTGTCCAGATTATTCAGGTTCAGTTTTTTTCAGGTGCTTCTCACAGGACATTCTCTAACAAGGCAAAATCTGAACATGCACATATAACCTAATTTTGGCTGCAAAACAGCAAGAGCTCATAGTCAGACTCCCCTGTGATTTGACCCAGGCACATTATTTGAATTGCCATTTTTCCCATCTAGGCTATAGAGCTGTAAAGTACATGTGAGCATTTGCCTACTATTTAATCTCTGATGCACTGCAGGAATTACAGTTTGATTTTGCAGGGGGAAAAAAGTATTCTATCAACTATTACTAGTCTTGCTGCCCTTCCACAAAACATCAGTGTTTCTCATTTTTGGATGAACTGATGTAATCTTCCAGAGTCATGCTTGTCATTACATTCATACTTAGACCCTAAGGACAGTATTTGTACTCTGGGCTCAGGAGTTTTATCTCTAAACAAACAGTGTCTTGGTGCAGGAAGAGGAAGGAATGGTATTTWAAAAAGAGGGCAATGCTCTAAAGAGCAGCAAAATGAAAATAAATTTGTACCAGAGTCACTCTGTGTTTCCCTCATGATCTGGACTTCTTTTGATTCTCTCTGGAGTCCAGGAAAGATCATCCTCTCCAGGCCCTTATTAGGTATGGCTAATTTGATTTTAGGAGAAAATAAAAATTTATTTCTGTTTTCAAATGAAATACCACACCTAAAACCTGTATGTGGTCTGGGTTTATTTGGGATCCACGGGCATTAGAGTTGTTTAMAAGATACTCTGTAAACTTTTGTACTCTGATCACAGCATTGAATTAAACAATCAGAGTAGAGAGTTGAGGGAGGGTTGATCTTTTTTTTCCTTCCAGGCTGTGAAAACAGGATACAGATTCAGCACCCCCCCCTTTTCCCAGAGGTATATTAACTGCTTTCTTTGATCATCTAGAAATTTTCAACAGCTTTCCCACATGGCAGAAACAAAGCACATAAAGCTATGCCATCTCCATATAAAATATTCATAGTTGTGGCATGTAGCCTTCTATTGAATGTATAGTTCTGTCAAGAGAGCAGTACCCAGTTCACCTCTGCTACAGAGCTTTGCAGGATAGGGTGTGTGGAAACATGGTCCTCAGACATTCAAGAAATAGAGCTGAACTGTGTCCATGCATTGAATTGCAAATACCTGAGTACAGCCAGCTCAATCATCTATGGGTCTGTTCCTAAAAATGCTTTTCCTTGTTCTCTGGTTGCTCAAGCACAGAACTTCTGGCACAGGTTTAAAGTAACTCCTTTACCTTCTGAAGCCTTCTGTTGAAGCTGAGTTCCCTGAATGACTCAGTGTCATGACAGATGACCCATAATCTGGGGACTTTGGAAACAAACATTTCTCTGAGTGGCAATCAGAAGTACTGACAGTGGAGCTACTTGCTGGAGACTCCACTCACAAAGTAAATGTTCCAGAGTACTGGAGAGGCATTGTGTTTCTGTAACAGGGTCATCATGTCAACATTTATTTGATCTTAATCAGCTGTGCCACATTCAGGATTCAAGTGCCAAAAAAATGATGTTGCAAAGCTGTCCTGTTATCTGAGTYGCTGATTTGAGGCAGACAGGGTCATACTCCAACTGGAATCTGTAATTAAGTCTGGGCAAGTAATGCTTTTGTAATATAGTGGGATTTAAACCTTTTGGGTTTTGATTAAATAGACCTGGAGTCAAACCATTCCYGCTGTATAAAACATAATGAAATTTCTATTAGTCTTGTTTCAAGGTTATTTTCTCTATAGTGGAAACACTATTTTATGAAGATACTCTTGTATCTTGTTTTATGATGTCTGTTGCCAGTATGTGAAGCAAAATTCACAAGCTGAGCAAGGTAACCTCCCAGATACCTGCTTTTTCAAAACCACCTTAGAAAAATAAATACTGATGTTTTCCACCAAGATCCAACCCCCCCAAAAAAGCCCTGTAAGAGGCTTATGTTGCATGGAGAAAAATATAGTTTTATGTAGAAATAAATGAAGTCTTTACATAATTCTCCTAATAGTCTTCACAATTGATGTAAAGATATCTTAGTTGTCTTTCCTCCCATGAATGTACATTTGCATTAGAGTTGATTTATGTGAAAAAAAGTCAGATGTATTTTTAAAAGCTGAGAGTCTTTCATATTCTCTGTCTCACAGAGAGAGAGATTTGAATTCCCTTGCATTGGAGTTGATTTACATTTTGGTAGCTGCAAAAGATATATATATATATATAGATAGATAGATAGATAGATGTGTGTATGTATGTACTGATTTCAGCTGGGAGCTGCACTCTRTAGTCTAGGGATGGAAGAGGGCAGCTGGCCTGTGGGTAAGAATAGAGGGTGCTCAAGAGRGAGTTTGGAGATAGATACCTGTCCCTGGCACCTCGAGCTTCTGGAGCAGGATTTTCTTGACTTGGCTCTGCTTTGCCATCTGTCTGTAGGAAGGCAGAAAGATAAGCAGCAGCACTTCTGGATTCAGTACAGCCAGCAGCAGCTTTCAAAGATCAGTGTTGCCAGGTCATTTATTTATTTTTAGCCTGAGGTTGCCCCTCAGGATTGCCTAAAGATCTGCTTATAGACTTCCTGACAGTCTCTCCTGTGAAAGGGGTTTTCCAAGCTGAGTAGGATTTAGGGGGAAGGCCAAGGGAGGGACTTGGAAGCCAGGCTAATAAACAACCAYACAATTTTCTGCCAAGCTCTTCTACTTCAAAAATCTTTAGTAGACCACTTTTGTGTAATTGTCTCTTTGTACAGACCTCTCAGAATTTGGATAGGTCCTACTGGTTTGAACAGCCAGGTTTGGCAGCTTTGTTCATTTTTCCTCGTGTTAATTACTTCTGCCTTCAGTTATGCCAGGAGAGAAGGAAAAAAAAAAAAAGCATTGCTCAGGCTTTTTTTAGCTTGCTCTTGCAGAAGAGTGATGTGGGGTAGCCTTCCAGTTCTCATGTCCCTGAAGATAACTATAGTGTGTCCTCAAGATAACATTATCCATGAATAGAAAATTCTGAATAAGCTCATGTCTTCAGTTTATTCACAGGAGGGCAATCCTAGTGACAGAATCCCTCAGTGCAAGCTGGACTAGCTACTGGCACAGRAATTTACTGAAATTCTGGACTAGGAGGACTGTGGTTCGACTGTTTCTCCTAATTTTCCATAAGAATAACTGAAAACTCAACATTTAAAGCCAAAGCTAAGCAATAATGTATTAGTGAGAATCTCTTTTCTGTTGACATCCCTCTGCCTTGTTACCAGGAGTAAGGGAGGCAAGGAATAAACTTGGTGCTCATGCCCTTACCCATTGCAGTGGAAGTTCAATGCTGAAAGTCTGTGTGTGGTGACTTTAAACATTTCCAGCTGGCCACATGCTGCTCAGAAAACTGCTGTTTGTGCTTGTGCACTGCTTTCAATGCCCCCCAGGCCTTCTGTGTGTAATAAGGAACGAGCTACTATTCTTGAAGCCCCTAAGGTGGGCTTAGGGGAGCAAGATGTGGCCCCTAAGCAAGGTGTGTCCTAGGTAGGTATTTGGTAGTGCTAACTACCATGAACATACTAAATAATAGAGGAGTTTATTTATTCGTTAGTTTTACACCAGTTAAGGCAAATTTTTACAAGTTTGGGGAGTGCTTAGCTGGTGAAAAACTGTTACTCATGCTAATTTATTACTTTAGGCCATTTCTAGTGTGCAASAAGAGCATGTCATGCACCAAGTGAMAAAATRCTGTGACTTGGACTGTTGTTTCCTTCCTGAGGAAGAAACTGAATAAAGGGCTTGGACATTTCACTCTTCAGAATCCTTTGGAACAGTAACAGAAGCAGATAAACAATAGTTATTGTCTTCTGGTTGTTTCAAATGAAACAGTGTCATTTCAAAACAACAAAATMTGTTGTTTTCTGGTAGTACTGCTGTTTCAGAGGAAGCTCTGCTGTAATAGAACAAGCTTTGTGATGTAGGTATGTGCAGATATTTCTTTCAGTAAAAAGAAATACTGGGCCAGGCTCTTAAATACTTCCTACTTCATATATTTAGTGTCCATAATTAACATTTTGCTGCYGAAACTGCTTTTTGGTTTAGTATACAGCTTCTCAGCATTAAACCCATGTTTTCATCATAAGTGGCATAAAGCTGTAGATGTAAGACCACTGATAGGGGACCCAAGCTTCAGCTCCTGAATGGGTTACCTTTCATTTTCTGTTTCACTGAGTAGACACAGGTAGAATCATAAAATGGTTTTGTTTGGAAGGAACCTTAAGGATCATTAGTCCCAGCTACCCTGCTCTGGGCAGGGACACTTTCCAGTCTAGACCAGGGTGCTCAGGATCCCATCCAACATGGTCTTGAACACTTAAAGAATGGGGCATTCACAGCTTCCCTGGATGACCTGTTCCAGTGCCTCACCACCCTCATAGTGAAGAGTTTATTCCTAATACCTAATCTAAACCTACCCTCTTTTGGTTTGAAGCCATTCTCCCTTGTACAAAGTCTCTCTCCATCTTTCTTGTAGGCTCTCTACCTGTAGGGTACTGAAAGGCCACAATGAGGTCAGCCCAAAGCTGCTTTTTTCCAGACTGAGCTAGAAAAACTTCACATAACAGTAAAACAGTGAAATGAGTGAAAGTAGAGGATCACTGCCTGTAAATTGAAGATCTTGAGAAACCTCTGTGGTTGACTGTATGTAAACAAGCCTCCAGCTGTTATTTGAAATTAAAAGGATTACTTTTCCTAATTAGAGATGCTCTGCTCTCCTTGAGCTTCAAGGAAGTACGGCTCCAAATCTGAACTTCATAAGCACACACATCACTCAAAATGCCTAAAAGCAAAAGCCGTTCTTGAAATTCCCCATCTTTGCAATGTGGTAATCCTTCAGCAAAGCTTTGGCTGCCAAGGACAAACTGGAAAACATCCTCCTCTCACAGCTGACAGTCACTCACACAACAACCCAGTCATTAAATAGTTTGCTGCCATGGGCCTGCTGCCCATTCTTCCTGCCTGGTGGAGCTTTCCAGGGCCACTGTGGTTGCCAGAGGAAGTCAAATGAGGGGGAGGGGTACCAAATTACAAAATTGTTTCCAGCTAATGAGTTAGACAGTTATTGAGAACATTTCATTGGAAAATTTGGATTGTTTTCATTTATTTTTGATACTTGTTCACTGTTAGGATCTGATTAGTGAGAGATGCCTCTCCTGAATTAAGGTTCAAGAAAGAAGTCTGGTGTTAATCATTTTTGCCTGGGTGCCATGGTAAAATTCAGAGGTTGTGCCAGGAGAGTTTCAAACTGGACATGGGAAAAAAWTTCTTCACAAAAAGGGTTGTTAAGCATTGGAATGGGCTGCCCAGGGCAGTGCTGGAGTCACCATCCCTGGAGGTGTTCAAGAAACAGCYRGACTCAGTGCTRTGGTGTAGCTGACAAGGAAGTCAATGATCAAAGGTTAGAGGTCTTTTCCAACCTAAGWGATTCTGGATGCTTGATTCTGTGACCTGGGTCTTGTCTGTGGAGAAAAATGGGCTTACATAGGAACTTGGGAAATAAATTTGGAATTTGAGGTCTCCAGGACCACCTACCCTGCCTCAGCAGAGGGCCTGAATGCTGCCAAATTACAGAGGCTACCTTTCTCTTCCTTTAAACATCTCCACTCAAAGCTATTTCTTTCCAAGTTTTTTAGCCTGCTCATCTTATTTGTGGGTTTTCTCCACTGTTCAGGATGACAGCAGACATCTAGGGAAGCTAATTACTCTTCTGTCAAGCCCTCAAAGGCTGCACAAGCCTTTTGGGAGAAGATGTCATCTTTATCTCCAGCACAGATTTTGATGARAATACCAGTTTAGCTTAGAAGCCAGCTTCCCGGGGGTTTTCCTCCCTGCAAGAGAAGCATGGACCTGATCTCCCTGCCTTGCCAACCCAGGACCCACACAGACCTGTAAGTAAGGGAGATGCCACAAGCAAGGAGACCCCTTGGACCAGCARGAGCAGCCAAGGCAAGGAAAGGTGGGGAGCCCCAGTTTCTACAGGATTACCAAAATTCTACCACTGGCTCATTTGTTTCAGCTGTCCTGCTGGCCTGTAAAGAGTGAGGCTGGCAGGAAACTAAGCCTGGCTGTCATTCAGTGCAGAGAAGTCCTGCTCAGATCAGGCCTTTGCCAGAGCAGAGACCTCCAGCAACCAAGAGAGATTTCTGGCCTGCAGGAGAGAGATTTTTGGAGGGAAGCAATGAACTGAYAGGGTTTTCTGAATGACAGCTTTAGACTTACAAACCTATCTGACRTAGATCCTCCTATTGACTCTTAGAGCAGCAGCTTTGTCCTTCCCATTCTCCCATCCCATTCTCTCTACACTGTTTTGCATGTTACAGGAATACTTAATTTTCTTTACCTTTGAGCTCCAAAAGGTGTTCTCATATTTCCTAATCACATTACACCTGATAACTTTTCATTCTTCCACCTTCTTGCTTTTTAACTTTGTCTACTCTGAATTACCCAGAGCTTCAGCATGTGAGAATGTCTGCAAAGCTCATAGCAAAACAAACAAGCTGCAGGCTAACACACACACATATGCAGAGAGAGATGTTTCCTTGGGGTTTTGCTTCATTTTCTCTCTTCTTTCTGTTCCAGATTGCTTTTTAGAAATTCAGAAATCCCTTGGGCCAGTTTCTGAAGACTAGCTGTTCTCCTTGGGTGACATATGGTTGCCACAAACGTGGCCCTCCTAAGGACTGTTTCACTCAAATGGCAGTTCTGGGATGCAGCAGGGACTGTGACAGGATGCTTATTATCCACAGACCACTGAATCTCCCCCATCAGGAATGTTTGGTACTAGCATTAAAACTCCCATTTTGCCCTCTGGTTGTAATCCCTGCTTTCACTGTGCTTTCACCATCTGTTGCAAACTCCAGCTGTTGATTTTTAAAGAAACACTTTTGGAACATAAGTTGTGGCTCTGAAAAAACCTTCTCTCCAGTTGCTTCTGTGATAATTGGATGTCCTTACTTAACAAACAAGTAATGCCCAAGACATACTGCTGCTCTGAACTTCCTCCTGGTCTGTTCAATCAGCTCCTCTAGCTGGAACTAGCTGTGGTTTAGCTTCTGTTGTTTTTTCCTTTCCCTCATCAYTTCACCAGGGCAAGCTGTCCCCACAGACTGCTGCCACCTCTTGTGCATCTCCTCCATCTCATTCCTTGAAATTGCTAATGAAAAGATGTTGCCTGTGCATGCTTTCCAYACTGGAAGATGGGCAGTTTGCAGAGCTTTCAGCCCTGATGGTGATTTCACCTCTACAGCAGCCACTTGTCCCAGTAGTTGTCTCAGAGACACAGGCCAAGAACATGTGAGCTTCTCCTCCTGCAAATTCCGTGCTGTTTTCATTACAGCATCTCCTGCAGGCACACAAACAGTATGCCTGGCATTTCCCTATTCTCATTTCAGGAAAACACAGCCAGCAAGATCTAAATCAAACAAAATCCAACAGAACGGAGGAGTCTGGGGATTCCTCAGAGTGAAACACCATCCCCCCCAACACAAGGCTTTCAGTACTGGAAGCTGAAAAATGACTGGCAGCAGAAGGCAGTCCTCATCCACAGCACAACAATCCGTGTGAATCTTCCCATTTTGGCAATGAACTTTCAGATCAGATCCAAAAACAGCAGGGAAATTTTCACACTAGTGTAATTGTGAAGTTGCAGCATAGATGGTACGAAAGAGCCCTCAAATACCTGTTGAGATATTTCAGTATACCTTACTTGGGTAGTTCTGCCACTGCTAATTTTGTGCCTATATTTAACTGAGTCCTTGAGCAATCTGGGAACTGCAGGTTCATTAATTATCAGAGCCACCCTCAGTGACAGGGTGGGTGAGAACACATGCTGGGGACAAGGCAAAGGGACGAGGCCAGGGAGCTGTGCCCTGTCCCCAGGAAGTCCCACCTGGCTCCAAGCCAGCAGCTCACCCTCAGGAGCCCTGCAGGCATCCCTAACAGCATCTGAGAGCAGCAGAGAGGTGGCAGCCTGAGACCCTGCTGCACCTGCTCACTTCAAGTCCTGGGAAGTCTGAACCTTACCACAAAAGTGTGGACAATCCCCTCTGAACTGAAGCAAATCACTTTTATGTATGATTTACTGTTGAAATCAAAGGGGGGAGAAAAACCTCCAAACATCATGGTTCTCAAGTCTCCATGACACATGCTGAGGATTGTTCACACTAGAAAGATGGTGGGAGACAAGTGAGGAAATGGTTGTAAAAAGGAAATGTTTTCCTTCATTCTTAAACCCTTTCCAGCTCTTGCAGCCTGAAGCCATTTAGGATTTAAAAAGGAATAAGATTATAAAGATTAAGATCCCTACCTCTGCTGGGATTTTTCAGCTGAGGGAATGCCCTTCTGTGCTCAGTCCTTGTGTGGCTTCAGCCCCTGTGATGATCGGAGGGGACTTTGCTGGCCCATAGGAAGGTTGAGCAGCCGAGCATTTTGAAAGAGACACAGGTAAAATGCTCAGAGATGGTTTTATGCAAAGGAATATGTATGTACCTGTTCATTACTACTACTCCCTTACTACTTGTATTCATGCAAGGGTTATCAAGAAGTTTCCTGAGCTCTTTGCTTTCTAATGAAAAYGAAATCAAGCTTCTGGTGCCGGCTCGCTACTAGAAATGCCTTTAAATACCTACACATCCTTTGTTCTACTCACATTTCATTTTAAACTGGCTTGACAACTGGCAGTTAAGCTGAGATCCTTTCAATCTTTTTTCTTCTCTCTTCTAACTTAACTGACTGTGCTGCATATACTGACATTGATGCCAGCAGTCTCTGCCTTTTCACTTCCATTTTCCACCTCTGCTATTTGTGCAAATGTTGTTTTCAGTTTTCTGGTCAAAGTCACATATAATGGGTTCAATGTCTTGCTGTTTGGTTTTTTTCCTCACTGAGACGCATGTCCTAAAATTCTTATTTAATTCCAAAAAAAATGTCAAATGTCCAGGGGAAAAAAAAACCCCAAAGAAACCCACCACATCTATTACAAAAGAGAGGAATTTAATTAATTAGAAAATTAAATTACTTGATTTTACCAACTTTTTGTGAGAYTCTTCTCCAACACTTCACTGAATGTGTCATGAACACATCACTGTGTGGTCCTAAAACATGGAGTCCTGTTTGAGCATATTGTTGTTCACTGTCCTTCATGCTCTAAATAATCCTACATTACCCCAAAGTATTTATATGCATGGGAGGGATTTTTGGTGTGGTTCCACCTTTACTTTCATATGGTTTCTTCAAAGAACAGGTCTGCTGCTGCTCCTCTGTTTTTTTCTGCCAGATTGTTGCTGAAAACATGTAAGCCCTCAATGGGAGCTGGAGCACAATAGCATTAATCAGTGCCTCCTGCCAAATTCTTGCCAGTTCAAAACAGCACTTGGGGGATTATTTCTCAGCCTTGATTCCAAATCAATGACCTCTTGCTTATTATTTTAACTGCAGTGACAATTCTGCTGGATGGAGAGACTTCCCCATGTGTCCTCTGTTGGATTTGTTGCAGTTRCATTCTAGTATTCCTAAATTCCTATTTGGGTGCAAGATCTCGCCCTGTTTTAAGTCTCGTCTTTAAATGGTTCTGCCCAGTGAAAGGGCTTTCYTCTTTTCCCCTTTCTGTGTGCTTTGGTTTCTCTTTCTCTGACGGTCTCAGACAGAGGCAGCGGGGAGAACTCTGATCCTCGAGGACAAGTCTGAAACAGTAGTGAGAAACTGCGCGTTTCAGCCTCCTTCATCGTTTCCATTGTTCAGGAAACGAAGCCTGGCTCACGGGGACGCAGCAGGAGCGGGGCAGGAGCCACCAGCGCCCCCAGGGCTTCCCTTCCCTTCCCTTCCCTTCCCTTCCCTTCCCTTCCCTTCCCTTCCCTTCCCTTCCCTTCCCTTCCCTTCCCTTCCCTTCCCTT